>JBBPRU010000168.1:0-13900 GCA_038093245.1 Boletus holoroseus
TAGAGCGAGTGTGTGAGTTGTACTGGTCCGAACAAGCCTCAACTTGTGAGTCTACAAAGTTCTACTTGAAGATATGCGGCCGAATTTTGGCAGAAACCTTGTTTTAGTAAGCAACTTCCACGATCGAGAATTTGATCAACATACAGCCACAACTGTACCTGCGTGCTATCAGGGGCTTGGTCAGCGCAAGGGCAAGGGGTGCATCAACCAATATTGAGAGTCCGACAGCCATGCCGAAGCGGTCATTTCCAGAACGGGCAGTCCACCCCTTGCCGAGACTCGGCGGGGCCTTGCCATCCTCTTCCGAATGTTGGACGCGTCAGCAACGTCCACCCGCAGCTGGCGCTGCCGCAATCTGCTACTCCCAGAGCAGAGTCTCCCCAATACCCACTGTATGAACTTGAGAATCTGAGCTTTCTTTCAATATGGCCGAAACGTTCATCAAGTCTTTCACCCATCTCACACAAATGCCCAAGGCCGACCGTGCCTTGCCCATGCTGCAGCGCGTGGCCACACTGGTGAAGCCCATCATGCGAAAGCACGGTTGGGTCCTTCCTACACTCGCCGAGTTCTTTCCTGATAGTCCAAATTTACTTGGTGAGCCCAAGCTTTCCTAACGTGCGGGATTATCCTCAAGGTATCGTAGGGCTGAGTAAGTTACAAGCGATCAACGCTTCCATCGCATTGAACTAGCCTATGACATCTTAGACATTAACGGTGGCTGGCAGATCCTTTTGAGGCTACGTCCAGCTTGGGCGCCTGATACCTTTCTTGAAGAGGATGCAGTGGTACGGACGATGTTACACGAGGTGAACTTTCCTCTGCAATTCAGGGGACAGTCCTTTGACCCATGAGCTTTCCTTGTCAGCTCACACACAACGTGCATGGACCCCACGATGAGAAATTCTATAAGCTCCTCGCACAACTCGAGGATGAGTATGATGCACTTCAGCGCTCTGGTTATGCGGGCGAGGGCTTCTTCTCACCCGGTCATAGATTGGGTGCTGGTGTCTCGTACTATGTCCCTCCGTATCTCGCCAAGGTTCGGGCCCTAGAAGCCGCGGAAAGGCGACGAAAAGCAGAGATAATGACTAAAGGCGGAGGCAGCCTCGGTGGGAGGTCCAGTGCCCTTGAAAAGTTGAGTCTCCGCGAACTCGCGGCTGATGTACGTTTGTCTTTTCCAAAATTCAGCACTGTCCCTCTTACGACTACTTCTCCAAGGCTGCTGAACGCAGAAAGCGAGATGAAGTGGTTTGCGGGTCAGGCTCTTCCTTGCTCCAACCTACCTCAGGGTCAAGTAGGACTCTGAACTCATCCGCTGAGGGACAATGGACCTGCCCTGTCTGCACCTTGATTAATGCAGAACTGGCTTTACAGTGTAACGCATGTCTTGCGGTGCGACCAATTGACACCTCAGTCGGCTGGGCATGTGCGACATGCGGAGAATTGGATATACCCCACGAATTCTGGTCTTGTCGTTTTTGCGGAGTCGCCAAACCATAGCTAGTTCCGTTGATAGATGAGTATATTGTGCTTATATGTATCTGCCATACGTCGCTACTGTGGTTGCTTAATTATACTGAAGATGAAATTAAGATTTTCTAGGTTTTTGGGATCTGCTCTCCTTGACCTGTCCGTTCCTTGAAATACTTCCTTGACGATGACAGTCCATCTCGATTTCAAGGATATTTCATTCGAATTTCGATGATGGCCTCACAAGTCGTTCGCCTCAAGATCTCACTGACCACATCCACAGTAAAGCGCGTTCCATGTAAGTCGGACAAGTATGCTACCATGTTCACCGGTTTTGTGCCAGGAACGTTGTATCAAGGTCAGCTCAAACTGCTATGGTACCTCGGTCACTGACATTTATTTCTTATTTTTATGCATACAACCTCGGTAAGCACGACATTGGAGTTACAATCACCTTGTAGTTGGCAGTGACGGTAGCCTTTCGACCACCTCAGTTTGGTCATGCATTTTACAGGGTCTGGACTCTGTACGGCAGTCCGGACGTTCAACGTTAACTCGCGAGTGGGAAGCCTATCCGTACGGTATTCCGTCATTGGTGACCATGTTCCAAGGGAACGTCTCCACACGCTTCGCGAACAAACTTTGCCTGCTCAGCGCTGATAGTGGGCCCTGACCGTGAACATGCAACGACTCATGCGTCAGGGTCAACCGAGAACGCTCGGAGCACATCGAGTTCCGGACCTCGCCAAGACTTATCCACCTCCCGTTGATAGTATGCTCGCGATCAACGTGAAGTGGTACCACCTGAGGAGACTTTGGGATGAAACTACCTGACAAGAACCCATAACAAGGGGGCGATTCGCGGTCCGTATCGGCGTGATTGACACGCCTCGTTTCCAGAAGGAAGTGCGGTCACTGAGCCAGAACTCAGAGAACGAAACAAGGCGCTAGAGGGTTGTCCAGGCTGATCGCGGAGTGTGGTCGATAAAGCCGTAGCATCCCTGAGCTGGCATCATTTGATGAGCCGTCAGGGTAACTTTGCAATTAGAAATGAGAGTCCGACAAGGTATTCCCGATGTCATCGTGAGGTGTAGATCCCAGAGGGGTTGTTGGTGTTCACCTGCGACATGGTGGTTCTGTCCAAAGTTATTTTTTGCATATTCAAATCGATGGGTATGATTTCCACGTCTGCTCTGACAGCACCATGGACCGGGGAAGTAGAATGCGCATATCCGCCCTTTGGTCAAGGAGAACATTACATGCCGCGGATTGTTTCTTTTGGGATTGATATGAACAGTACACGAAGGGATTGCGTCTTGAGTGACAAAATAACGCGATGGACCAATTGTCGTTCCCGAGCATTTTTTCCAGTTTACGTATTAAGCAACTGAAGACATTAGCGCTCGTGTATTGAACAGATGATACTATCATCCAGGACATTCAGATTCATCTTCGCAAAGTTACGCCTCGTTACCGTCTAGGTATGCCCCTACCCCTACCCCTAAGGGCCCGTTGAGCCGCGCCGGGTGGAGCACGTGGTCCAGGATTTTGCTACGTCAAGGATCCTGTTAGACCAACTACCGAGCATCGAAAAGACAACGTACTGCTTCGCTCTGCGGATTTCGCACCGTCTCGTCAACGCTGAGAATCAAGCAAGCTGCTTCGGTAGCGCTGCTGATGGCGTTCAGCTTCACGAGCGAGGGTTCCCATACAAATGCTTCCATGTTATCCCTCACACCCTCGGCTCCGTCGACATCCACACCATACCACTTGTCACCAGCGGCATGTCTCATGCGAAGCTTATTTAGGATATCTGTGGAATCGAGACCTGCATTGTCACAGATTTGACGAGCAATGATCTCTAGCGCTTTTGCGAAAGCAGTCATGATCAGCTGCTGCTTTCCTGGAATCGAGAGTGCATGTTTTCGAATATGCGCAGAGACATCCATCTGTAGGTCATTTAATCCCGATCATGTGTTTGGAAGAACACATGAAACGTTACCTCCACAGCACCTCCCCCAGCAACCACATCGCCATTCCGAATGGCTCGTTTGACTACCATGATAGCATCGTGTAGACTACGTTCAACCTCTTCGATGAACTGTTCCGCGCCACCACGAAGGATTAGAGTGCATGTCTTCGCCTTGGGGCATTCCTCGAAGATGTTGTATCGTTCACCACCAATCTGCCGTTCCTCGAACGAACCGCAAGTACCAAGATGATCCTGGGTTAGGTCTGAACAGGTCGATTGAATAGCTCCACCGACAGCTTGGCAGACTCTGCGAAGATCGCCAGCAGGAACGCGGCCAGCACAGAAAATGTCTCTGTCTGCGAACCACTGCGTTGCTAGATCGCCAATCGGCAGCTTGCTCAGCACGACTTTTGCACCGGTCTTCTCGATGGCCTCAAGCTTCCGGTAGATGATTTCCCATTCGGCGTCGACTATTGCCTGGTAGTCCGAAACTGCTTCCACGCGAACTTCGGCGTTGTCTTTCTCAGCCTTGAGCTCAAGTTCCACGTTTAAACTAAGGATGAGGGGATTTTTGAAAGATTTTGGTTGCTGCTCGGCACCCGCGTATGTAAAGGTTTTCTTGAAAGCGACCCCTTGAATCAACTGTGAATCTTGCATGCCACCGCCGGGGATCTTCTTGACACCGATGAGCGATTCATCCAAGTCATCTTGATCTAGGCACTGGACTGCATCGACGACCATGTTTGAAAAGAAAGGTTTCTCAGAATGGATGAGTTTTGATGACATTGACGTTGACGCGCACTTGAGGAGGAGAGAGCGGAAGTGTCTGGCAAGAAGGTTGGGCGGCTGATTAAACAGGAGGCTTTTGACTTACTCGGGGTTGCTCTTGTCAATGGTGATTTGGATTGCTTTCACGCGTTCAGCGGCCTGTAAAGATGTAAGACGCGACCAAAACACGATGGATGCGACATCTACCAATTGCGATGCTTTGCGAAATCCCTTCATGATGATGTGGGGGCTGACGCCCTCTTCGATGTATCCACGGACTTCTTTTAGAAGTTGGGCAGCAAGAAGAACGACACTGGTGGTTCCATCGCCAACCTCTGCGTCTTGAGCACGCGCGATATCAACCAAGGTTCTGGCAGCTGGATGGACGATGTCGAGAAGCTTGAGGATGGTTGCACCATCATTCGTGATTTGAGCTTCTCCACGCTCGTTCACAATCAGTTTGTCCATCCCGCGAGGTCCGAGGGTGCTGGAGAGTGTCTGGGAAATCGCAAGACACGCCGAGATGTTGGAGAGTAATTGCGGATTGCCCTGTGAGGTGTCGGTGCCCTCACGAAGAAGGACCACCGTTGGTTGCTGAGGAAAACAGAATCAGAAATTGTCACGAGCGATAGACAGTGTCTGCACCATTGGAAGACCTCGCTGCATCTTGGAGGGTGTGCGATGTGGACTACAATCGCGTCCTATCACCCGACCAGACCAACACTCTTGTTGATGTTTGTTTGTTCAAAGATCACGAAGAGATAGGTATTATATTTCAATCCAAGTACTCCACCGTACCATAACATAATGGAAAGTGATCAGAAACCATAGTTAAGCGTGTAGGTCCCGCATCCCTTTCCGTGCTTTCAATGTGGATCTCCGGGCGCCTTCGCGTTCCCGTCGTGCCTTTTCCTTCTCGTCGACGAAAGCATTTCCAACATCGATGAACATGATGGCGGGTCGACCAGGTGCGCGTTCAACGAGGGTTGTCTTGCCTCTATATTTCATACGCGCCGATGCAGCACCACGTTGAGACGCAAGAATATCCCGCATGATTGGTTCCTGGAGCAATCATCAGCAACTACACGTTCTCCTCACTCGAGACCACGAACCTCGCCTTCACCAACACTTTCCCAAAAGAGTCTTTGGTAGCGCTGTCTTGCTCTGTTGTTACCTTCGATCTCGTCTTGCAAATCCGCCTCCTCGACGTCATATCGATCACTCTCTCTGGTGTGATCATTTTCATCTTGTTCTATACGCTTTACTGCTTCCGTTACACCAAGCAGATGCTCCATCCCTTGCGTGAATCCGGTCTGTAGGGGTTTGTTCTGTTGAAACCAGATTGTATCAGTATGGATGTTTGCAAGTCGATTAATCAGTCGAACGAGTTCAGATGGGGTTGAAAAGGTTAAATCATGTCTTGTGACGATGTAAGGCATCACAAATTCTTAGATTTCGCGAATGATGTATGTGTATCATCATATCCGTGCGAGACGAAGAACATTTCGAGAAAGATGCTCACCTCCTAGCGAACCACCAAACGCAGCAAATCAATTTCGGTGAAACGTAAGCTTGGGTGAAGCAAAAGGTACCTTTTTCCATGCTTCTTCCATTCCTTTTAATCTTAGTATCGCATCGACGCGTTTGAGGCTTATGTTATGTCTAGCTGCGAGGGCACGGACGGAGTTGAGCTTGGGGTCGATCATGTAAGCTCGGTATAACCGGGTCCGAAGTTCGTCTGAGAGAGGAATTGGAGGTTTAAAAGATGGGTTCAGAGGAAACGGCTTCACAAGCAATGAGCCAAAATCCACCAATCCATGTAGAATTGTTCTCACCACGTCACGACCAAGCCAATTGCGAGGAGAGGGTTCACGGAAAGAGGAAGCGACGTTTTTGCAAAAGTGGCTATAAGGGTCCTTGTAAGAACGGATTGCAGACTCGTTCACCTTTTCTTCGCCCGCGAGAAGCCAACGATCGAGCTCCTCGTCTTCCTCGCTTTCGTCTGCATCGGATTTGTTCTCTTCAACCTCGTCCTCGGTTTCTCTCGGTCGATGGCTGTCTGCTGCCAAGCTGGCACGTTCTCCGGCCGACCGTTGTGGCAATCTACGGATAAAAGAGATTGCTGATGAAGAGAAGCTCAACCGCGCATCATGGTGCACACGCGCCGAAACAAGTAACCTGGACGATGTGCGGTACAAACGAGGAATCATTTAGGTCAAAGACAATGTCGCAAAATTCAAGTGGTTTGAGTGACATATCACGTGATGTTTAGGGCCGGACTGTTTTCTAAGTAAGTTACGAGCGGTACTAGTAATTAGTGAAGATCATATTGTACGGTAATGGTGCAAAGTTTGGGTAGCGATGCGAATAGACTGTCCCCTACATCCGAACCCTTCCTTTCATTGATACTTTTCCGTTACTCGGCTCTTGCACCTGTGAAAAACCTCTCTTTTCCTTCAAATATTTCATTCAATATTGTTCATGAGTTTTTCTTGAGAAAGATTCTACTGAACCACCATCTAAAGCAGTACCCCCCATCGGAGTCATACCAACGAAACTTTTGGAAGTGGGCACTCGTTCAACTTGAAACCCTGAGTCGAAGCGACGAGGTATTGTGTTGATCAACCACTATGCTGGCCATCTCATGTCATCCTCAGGATGATGAGATCGACGAGTGCATATATACACATTATTTGTCCTTGAGATCTGAGAACCGGTGCGCGGTACGCATTATGTTGGATGGTAGATTGCGACTAATCGTTTACATTCAACAGCTCTGAGACTCCACCCAACTCGTTCATCACACACTACTGGAAGTTTCCTGAGACACACGGTTATCCGACAGGGGAGGGCTGTTATGAGACAATCACTCTTCTAGAGTCGCGCACTACTATCGAAGCAGGAACAACGGGCCTCAGAACCTGGCGAGCAAGCCTAGTCTTGGCGCAGTACCTCATCCATCATTCTTGTGAGTCGCAAGAGCAACAGCTTACCACTGTTTCCTTAGCCACATTTGATGAGCAGACCTTGTGGACACTAGCAATGTGCTCGAGTTGGGGAGTGGGACCGGATTCATCGGCATTCTGGTCGCAAGTTTGCAGCTCCATGCTGCAATTCCACCCGTTGATCGCAAGGTGCCATCTGTCTATCAGACTGACGTGAACTCAGCCGTGCTTGCGCGCTGTCGGAACAATGTGAGGTTATCGTGTAGTGAGTCTGGCAACGCATATTTACTTTCCCCTTTCGAGTTGTTCCTGATTGAATAAACAACATATCGTAGACAAGTCATCGTCTCATCCGAATATGCATTACAAGTCGTTGGATTGGCTGGATTCATTGTCGAACCAGGAAAGCTTGGAATCGTTCTTTAGCCAAGCCAAGGTAGACATCGTGCTTGGGGCAGATATCGTACGTATTTCTTGATTACTGGGGTTCATAAGATGATAGACTGGCTTCTTCCAACAGGTATTTGATCCTGTGCTTGTACCTCCGCTTGTCAAGACCATTATTATTGCCCTTTCATCCGAGCACACTCGATTAGCGTTCATTGCACTCACTGTACGGAATGAGGAAACGTTGACATATTTTCTTGACGAGATCGGTGTGTCATCATCCGCACACGATTGTCGACCATTGGTGACTTGACCTCACAACCCAGGGAAGGTATTAAAGACAGAGGAGGTTGCGCACGATATCACCGGAAATCTACCATTACAGATTCCTGATCAGGTAGATGTTGGGCTTGACGTGAAGATATTCAAGGTCACACGAGCAGGAGACGCTTAGTTTCCCACGAACTGCGAAGAATCATGATGGATCTGGAGATCGATTCGACTCTATTTCAATGCCAGGGGACAGGCATAAGTAGCCGCGTACAAGTCATTCTTGATTCGCGACTCCTTCTCAGATTCATAATCACATCAAGTGCACGCTCTATTAGGTCACCTTGAAGCGTCGGAAATCGCAGCAAATTCGCCTCTTATATCGCCAATCTTTTACACTCGTTCAACGGCCGTATTTGTAACTTCTCGAACTTGTCGACAAAGGCAATAGTAATGCTACCGCCAACTTGTATGCTGTCCTTGTTGATGGACATGGTTTTCGTAAGGATCAAGTTTCTCACTTGCAAACAGTAAACTGGTTCCCAATCCCATCCATGTGATCTCAAGGTTCCTAAGAATGCCGTGACATCGCTTTGTCCTTGGGAGTATTGTGTATGCTAACTTTCATTCCCATCTCAGTTTGTCTTTGACAGGTGGTTTGTCCAGGGCGAATCGAAGCAGACGACATTGCGCCATCGTCCGAATCACGACATCCAGAGCATGGTGTACTTTCTGTCTGGGCAGAGCGAAACCTCGACGTGTGTTGCCCTTGGCGTCCATTTCGTTGCTGTTACATAACGACACCTCACAAGAAGTGTCGAAAGTGCTCATCGTCAAATCTGGGACGATCTTGGTTGATTTTACTGTGTAGATTGATCCTCTCCAAGTTCGATTTTGGGAGTCTCGTTCTCCCTTGCGACGCCGAGAAGTTTTGGTGTAAATTTCCCGAAGATGACGGTCGTGCCAAACTCCAATTCGATAACAAGGAGAAATGGTGAAGACCCCGTGCCAGCGCTCGGAAATCAGCGCAAATGCACCGTCGTCCTCGGAGAACCTACCCCAACGGTTTTCCCACAACCCTCTCAGCGAAATTGACTTCTGCATCCATTTCTCGGACGCCATCGAGAGCCTTTGATGATGTTCCGGAAGACCAGAATGAGTATGCGGATTCTTTGATGTAGGAGTTGCGCGCCTGTGGAGGAATGGTCGCGCATATGCCTCATCGAATACTCTGTATGAGTCCATAAAGGGAAGACCGCTTTCGATCTGCGCCAAGATCCATTTGTGCATCTCGCGCTTCTGCCAAGCATCTGGTGTGACTTGATTTTCCGGACGCAAGATGCAAAAATGCAGATTATAGGACAGTACATGGTATACATCTAACCTCGGTGCATGTCAACCCAGGATATACCGTGCGGGAATCTTCAGAACGCATGTTCCGTCGAGTCCTTGCCTATCGCAGACGTGCTCGAAGATCCTGCTGAAACTGTCTGAATGATCGAGTCGACGTAGTTGGCTCCTGACCACTTCTGATGTGTCAGTACGTCGCATCCAATTTCCTTTTCTTTACGCTGGACGAGGTCGACGTAGGCGAGCATTCCCTCTGTCTTGTAGCGTTCCGCTAGCTCGGCTGCAGGATATGTTAGGAGAGCACATAGAAGATGAAGTAGAGCGCACCAGTAGTGACGGCATTGCTATGCACACCAGCGAGCGAAATTAACTGAAGAACGAACCTATAGTAGAACCCCGGTATTAACGCAACTGCAGCAGGCAAATACACAGGCTGGACCGGGAAGACGGCACTCACCCTTCCTTTGCGAGCTCCCAGATAAAGTTTCTCAAATCATCCTTTGTGAAGCCTCTGTCCAACCAGTTGAAACTCGGGCTGAGATTATACACCATCCATTTCTTCTGACCAGTCCTTTCTCTTATTTCCCTGGCAAACGAACGCGCCAGTTCCAGATCTGGTGTCGAAGTCTCGAGCCAAAGAAGGTCAGCATAGGGCGCGTACTTGAGTGTGCGAGAGATGGCGGGCGCGAGACCAGACTGGAGGCGGTGGTAACCTTCCGGGGTGCGCGGAACTGGTTGAATCATACGTAAACACTTTGGGATGAGAATGTGAACTGGAACACGTACGATCCCAATCCCAGAAGATGTCTGTCCCCAAAATTTCCTTGGCTACTCTTCGTGACTCCGAGTTTGACTTGCCAGCGACACGAGACCTATAATGCTCGAAAACAGAATCGGGTGAGGATATGGAAGAGGTGGTCTGAATGGCGCGCTTGACAGCTGATAGGACAGATGTAAGTCGGGTGAGATGTGAAGGAAGATTGATTTACCCTCGTCGAAGGTCATCAATGGATGGGTGGCATCCCACTCTTTCTCGATACGTGCGGCATCAGCAGCGTTCGCAGCACCTGCGAGCGCCTCGGCGAGGGGTTGTCCTGGTGTAATTGTACCTAAAATAAATCTGTTTACACGTAGATCACCGATTACTCTATGACTGAAAACATGGAGGAAAATCATAACGTACGGGTGATCTCCGGCATCCACGCTTGAACTGAGAAGTCTACCACTTTCGGCATCGGTTCTCGCGATTACCAACATAGGACACTCCAACATATCGAGGGCGAATCTAGTAGCTACGAGTCGAGAGACGTGTGTGGAGGGAGGTACGAGAACCTTTCCGGCAAGATGGCCACACTTTTTTCCGCCATGAAGTTGGTCCTCGATATGAATAGCGGATGCGCCAGACTCTGCGAATAACTTGACGAGTTTCATGACAGCAGAGGGGCCACCGTGACTGGCAAGTTGTGAGTGTTACGCGGACATGGGATAGCAGAGGTAAGGTACCCGGTGTCAGCGTCTGCGATGATGGGTCGGAGGTAGTCGATGTATGGCATGTTTGCGCGTGCGTCTGGTGAAGCGGACATGCGCTCATCGTAATGCTTTCTGTCGTGGAGTTGCTGTGCGCGGAATAAACGTTGTACCTGGTTTGGAACTGTGGTGTATGGATAGTCGCTAGGTGGTGTGAATGAGGCAGGGATGGGGTAAGGAGTGGTACATACCCAAAGTCAGGGCCAACCTCGTTGCTGCCGGTGGTGAGAAGGGAGGAAGCAGCCCAGCCAGACACATAGACGACCTGTTGATGGCTTGCCATTTGGGTCATCTGGATAGGGTCGATGGCACCCATTGTGTGAACGGGGAGGTCATTGGCGCTGGCGTGCTCGAATATGCGGAAGAGCTTGTCTGCTAGAAGGGATGCGGGGAGAGGAAGGACGGGTGCAGAGCCTTGTTTGAGTGCGACATCGCGGGGGGAGTAGGGACGGGAAATGTTGACGAAGCGAGGACGAGAAAAGTACTCGGAGAGGCGGGCAACACGGGCATCGAACTCGGCGGACTCAGTGGCAAGGTTGGGTGGGTTCACGTGCAAGGCGGGGTAGCTGGACATGGCCCGTCTGCAGGGGAGATAGCATGGCGCACGACGGATCATGGTGGGAGGAGGGAAGGTAGAACCTAGACTGGGGTTAGGGTTACGATGGCGTCGGTCCGAGTCAGGGCCCGGCTTCGAAGGTGTTTCAACGCGGACAGGGCGAGATCGTCCTTCTGTGTTGTCGTTGGATCCGATTTGAGATCTTTCCAAGTATATTCAGACCACCGCTGCTATGATCCATCAAGAAACGATCGTCTTCTGAATCTGCTTCCCTCCGCGCTCCTCGCAGTCTCCCATTTAAATGTCCACCAAATTGCCCTCCTCCTCTCACCACCACCACCCCCTCATCCATGCCGTCCATTCGCACATCCCGCACTGCCCTCACTCACGCCGTCCTCACCGTCATCCACCCCTCCATCGCTCACAACACCCACTTCCCCTTCCCCGTCCCCCTCCCCTCAGAATTGCATCTCCTCATCCGCACTCATCTTCGCGTGCACATCGCTCGCGCACTCCTCGATTCACTCCACGCTTCTCTCTCAAGCACCCTTGCAGCCCTCTGCGACGACTGCAAATCCTACCACGCTCACGTTTTCGGTCCACACGTTGCCGACTGGCCCGTCATACGAGCGGGCCGGGGTTGTCGTTGCCCCGCTATCGGTCTCCCTTCAGCCCCTCCCTCCTGGAAGACAGATCGTGACGACAACGTCTGTCTCGAACAGGATCTTCCCCCGCGTCCTCCTGTCGGAGACAAAGACCCTCCAGCCTACTTCCTCGCCCATGTCCAGCAGACCCTTGCTACTTACGCTTCCATGGATCCCTCCTTCCCTTACGCGGATAAGCCCATTGTCAGCAACGCGGATCTTGACGCCCTAGTTTGCAATGTACTTGCCACCTTCGGTTGGACTGCCGTCCCGGCTGTGCCGCACAGAAAATGGGAATTTGATAACGAGGTTTCGATCGTCCCTTTACCCGCTTCGTCCGCCGGCGATATTCCGGCAATCACTCTCGATGGCCTCGAGCTCCACCTTGACCTTCCCATCCACGACGACATACTCGCTCGCTCGATACTTCATCCCACCAAGGTCACCTATTTTCCGCCCTTACCACCCCCTACAACCATAGGCATGTCGTATATTCACCGTCTTCGGCTTAGTCTGACCTCGGTTTTCACAGTTACACGTTACTCTTTCAACCCACCCTCAACGAGCCTAGTATCGGCCCTCGTCATGTTCGCGGTTGCTTCTCCGCTGGTCTTCGCATATGCTCTACATGTGACGATCTCCGCACACGTATAGCGAAAGTAGGCTAGACACTGACCTTGATGCGTGGGGAGTTTCAAGTCCTGCGCACCAACGGTATTCCATCATCGTTGCATCCCTCGTTCTCCATTGTCAGCACCTACATATTTTTCCTGAAACTTTTTTTCACAGCATAGCCCCCCTCATACAAGCACCTTACTCGAAGCATGGACCTCGATTGCATACCAGGTATTGACATATTCATATTACCCTGCCTTGTACCAGCCTTCTCTTGGCTTATAGATCCATAACACGTGTATCGGACTTTCTGCACAGAATATACATATACTAGAATCGTACCCATTTGACCTTTCTTCTTGTACCACCCGCTGTGTTTACGTTTCGCTTCCACCCCTAATTATGAGGAACGTTCTGGCTGATGCGCGTGGTACAAGACCGTCGTTTGAACTTCTGCCTCCAACGACCTTCATCAGCTTGGTTCCCTCAGGCTCATGGCATACCCTTGTTTCATCTTATCTCCTTCCCTTTGTATAAACGTGCGAATGTTCTCGTCCGCGGGAGCGCCACAATAATCTGAGATCAGTCCTAATGAAAACAGAACCAAACAAATCTCACTGAAAATTTTGCCTGTCGCATCGTCTCTTGATTTCGTAGAGCTAACCTTCTCATCACTTCTCTTTGACACGTTTTACTCCCTGTTTCAACATGCACGACTAGAAACTCCCATGAAAGGTAAATGGTGTGTTTCATTCCACATACTTCAAGCCACGACGGCTATGGTGATGAGCAACATGAATTCGATTAGTCTTCTAGACACCCACATGGTTACAACATACCCCTTTATTCTGATCTTTTATCTTACCCGTCTCAACTCATTCGTGATGCTGAAGACCTTTTTTGTTCCAGGTACCCATTCCTTTGTGTTCTGGGAAGGAATATTACCTTGTCTTATCTCCCCGAGTCACCTCGAACCCTAATGTCACACGAGTTTTACTATCGTTGGTCCGTTCTTACACCATTCGTCGGTCCCACGGTAATACATCAGTTCACGACAGAATCGTGCGATTAATGAACTGGGTTTGGAGACCTTGCAGCGTGATTATGACTCTTGATCGGGTTTTTTACTTAAGTGGAGAAGTGAACCAACGGGGATGTTGCCAGTTTGCAGCGTATCATTGGACCACCGTGACTGTTTCAGATAGTAATCGGACGCGGTTGGTCCCAGGCTTTACTTGAGGAAGTCAATGCTCAGATACTGTTTCATTGGCTTTCGGTTATGGGCGGCCACGAAGCCAGCCAAAACCAGTCGGCCAATTGTGTATTGTTTGCTACTGTTGGCTTGATGTGAGTACCTTCCTCCTCGGCATCCCGGCATGCCGGATAGATTCAC
>JBBPRU010000169.1:0-13835 GCA_038093245.1 Boletus holoroseus
CGACTATCTTCGCAGTATACTCATTATACCCGTGCATTCAAATGTACTCATTTTGAATGAATCAAAAACCAGTCTGGATGAGGGAGCACACGAGAATGATTGTACTCAACTCATATGCATGTCGCATACAATTTTGAGGTAGCAGTACATAAAAACATGGCGTAAAAAAAACCAGACCCCTACTTGAGAGGAATGAATCGAGATGAATGGGTGGCACCGATCTAAGGATGATGTCAATAAGAGTATATGAGGCCATTATGGAAAGACATACACCAGGACGGCCGTGCTTTACGGGCCGGTACGAGCATGAGAACTCGGCGAGGTAGTGACCCGTCATCTCGGGCTTGATTTCGACAGAGTTGAAAACCTGTGATAAAAATACACATCACGAGGGGACACAGCGATCCAAGGAATCGAGGAATACCTTGCCGTTGTAAATACCGACTACACTGCCGATCATTTCGGGGACGATGATCATGTCTCGGAGGTGGGTCTTGACGACTGCGGGTTTCTCATTCGGGGGTGCTTCCTTCTTGGCTTTGCGTAGCTTTTTGATGAGGCCCATTGGACGGCGCTTGATGCCACGGTTGAACTTGCGACGGGCGCGTGCATGAACGAGCTATGGGGATATGTTTGGATGAAAAGATGATAACGCTAGAGATATGCTACACACTTCAATGAACTAGCAGATAGACATTAGGGGGATCAAAATTTCGGGAATAATTACACGCACCTCCTCATTGTTCATGTCGAGGAGCTTGTCAAGTTCGACACCACGGTAGGAGAACGTGCGGAACGTTCTCTTCTTCTTGAGCTCAGCGGCGAGGGCGGGGTCTGTAACGGCTGCATCCGCCTAGAGATATCGCGATGAGCGTCCCAGTGCGATATGAGGACGGAGAGAGGCTTACCATGGTGTTTCGTTTGCGGTCTTGGGGCTGTCAAGGATAACGGTGAGGTCGTATGTGAGACGGAGCATGAATTTGGAAGTTGTGGCTGAACCTTGATCACGTGGAACTGTACAGTACCCCGAAGTTGCGGTGAGTCTGACGCAGGGGTAGACACAACACCATCATCGTCGGTTAGAATCCACAGGTCTTCCCTCGAGGATTAAAAGGTGTGTTCTGTGACCAAATGGTAGCGGCACGATGGGCTCATGTCATCTCAGTGATTTGTGGCTGCCCGTAGTCTTGTCTACACGTTCAAAACCAATCAGCAACCAAAGTGGGTATTTTCTTGGTATTGTAGGAGAAATATGATCTAAACATGCCGGTAGATGCGTCATATTGCAGCATTCCTCCTCCTTCAGATCGGCGGCAACGCCTCCCCTTCTGCAGACGATGTCAAAAAGGTCCTCGATGCGGTTGGAATCGAGGCCGATGACGAGCGCCTCGAGAAGCTGATCTCCGAGCTCGAGGGCAAAGATATCAACACTGTACGCTGAGTTGAATTTCAGGCATGACAGCGTGCTGACTGAACTGAGGACGTAGTTGATTGCTGAGGGATCTGCGAAGCTCTCCTCGGTGCGTGCGTGTGTTGTGTGTCGTGAAGTCGTCATGACATCTGATGACAGGTTCCCTCTGGTGGTGCTGTTGCTGCCGCCCCCGCGGCTGCGGGTGGAGGTGCTGGTGCTGGTGCTGCCCCTGCTGCGGCAGCGGAGGAGGAAGAGAAAAAGGTGGAGAAGGTCAGTGAAACTTTGTCCGATAATACGGGCTAGAATATTGACGGATGCATATAGGAGGAGTCCGACGACGATATGGGCTTCGGTCTCTTTGACTAATGTAGTATCTGACTTGTATAACGCGGCACGATACGGTGAAGGGGCAGAGTCCGCCGGCGGTAGAATGAGAAAGCAGCGGCGTTGCGGCTTGCCGTCGGCAAATAATGACGCGAACTCTGTCACCGAGTGGCGAAAGGTGCCGAGTATATGTACCGTGAATGCAAAATGCACCGAGTAAAGAGTTTTTGTTGCCAGTCGGCAAGTTCAGCCGCTCGGCAGGGTAAGGCGCAAAAGCGATAAATAATTATGATACCAAAAATTCACATTCCTAAGCAACGAAGACAAAGCTTAGCAAGGGTATGCTGTCCGCTCATTGAAGTCACGTCCACGAAATAAGCCGGAACCTAAGTCCGTTCGAACGAAATAGGCCCCTGGATTTGGTGTTGAGAACGTACTTCATATATATTCGTATAATTTTTTTTTTCTTTTTTCAAATTGATCGGTCTGCCGCCGCATCGGCATCAGAACGAAAGCCGCCGGCCCGACGACAGGGGAGATGAGAAACGCCAGAGTGACGGCCGGATGGTGCACGAGGGACCTCGGGGCGATCTGCGCAGAGACAAATCCGACTAAAGAGGAAATACGAGGGTGGGTGTTGCAAGCAGCTGTGGGTACGTCCCGACGTTGCCAGCGCGCTCGTCGTCAGAGACAGCGACCACGATAATCCAGAACAGCCCAGCACGGTGCCCGCCACCACCGAGTTCCATCTTTTTAATTTCCCTGTCGTTTCCGTTTTGCCTTCCTTCGGTAACGTCAAGCTACTCGTAACTAGATTTAGACGGCCCTTTCCATCACTCCTTTTAATATCTGTCCCTCCTCCCTCCTCCACCTCCACCTCCACGCGCTTCCCTCCCCCTCCCCCCACACGAACAACTGCGAGGGTTTCCTCCCCCCCTCATGGACTCATTTTTTCGTTCTCGAGATGTCCCTCCACAGCCCCCGTCCATCTCCTTTGCCCCTCCAAACCAACCCGCCCCTGATGTCTCCCGCTATCCCCCTGATCCCCAACCTGACCTTGACCGATCGGATCCAAGTATCGCATTCATGAAGGGCCCAAAGCGCAAACGCCTCGCAAAGGTACACCTCCACCCCCACTTGTCTCCGACCACCCACTCACTCTCCGAAAGGCATGTGATGCTTGTCACAAGAGTAAACGGCGCTGTGACGGAACCGGTACGTTACTTCGATCCCTTCGTACCTCAGTTATTCTCATGTATCTTTCGCCGTCCCAAGCACCCTGTAGCAACTGGTAAGTTCCAGTAGTCTGTTGACATCGCTCCGTAACCTCCGACAACTCTTTCCAGTTATTTCGCTTCCAAGAAGTGCACCTACACGGACGCCTCGGGAAAACTTGTCCCTGCTCCCAGGCCGCTCAATTCGGACAGGCCAGAGAGTTCTTCAGACGCTCGCGGTAGGCCCTATTCACCACATCCGGACCCTGTGGCCACCGGTTCGCCATCCTTCAACGTCGTCTCCAGCCAAACCGATGTCGTTATATCTACACCATCGTCAGACGATGACCGGGCGAGTAATCCTCGTAACAAGCGTCTCAGACCCAATGTTGGCAACATGACTACGCCGTCAGGGACTCCTCCACGCTCTTTGGCGCCGCCGTTGACTCAACATGACCGACCCATCGAGCGTGACCAAGCCCTCACCCGAGAACTTGTTCACCGTGCGTCCCCCGCGTACAGCTTTGATGCTCGCCCGCAGACACTGACTGCAGCCTCTAGTCTTCTTTGCCTATCGGCAACCCCAACGCATGATCATTCACCAACCTTCCTTTTTGGCGGCCCTAAGTCATGGTACTGTTCCTCAACATCTCCTTCTCGCGATGTGTGCAGTCGCAGCCCCCCTGTCGAAGCAGCCTCGGTTGAAGGCATCACCTTGTCGATACGCCGGCGAAATGTTCGCTCAAGAGGCTGTGTCTCTCATGTTCGACAAGAACCATCAGCTGGTTTGTGAACACAGTTTGGCTACTGCACAAGCTCTTCTGTTGCTTCAGTTGCATGACAGAATGGGGAAGTCCTTGTGGTTTGGACAGTACTATCGTGAGTTTTCTCTGTCGTCGGTGTTGGGATACATTGATTGATCCCACGAAGAACTCGCGTTGGATATCGTGACCAGGATCGGAATTTTCGATTCTGATAGCACTGTTCTTACACCCCACCCATCACCCGAGCTAATTGATGCTTGTATCGAATGGGAGTGTGCACGCCGTGTGTTCTGGCTCATTTTTATCTCAGATTGCTTTGGATGGATGCTATATCGACGCGTTCGTCTAGCAACAGAGTCCCAGATGAACCTCCGTCTCCCTATCGATGAAACAAGCTTCGAGATATCTCCGTTGACCGCTGTACCAGGTAATACCCGTCATTTGTTCCGTTCGGGTTTAAGGCTGATACTCCCAGAATTCATGACGAAACCGAGTCCATCATATAGCATGTGTTCGGAGAGTGGTCAGCTCGTACGGCTATTATCATTGCACGGGGATGTAGAGAAGTTATTGGACGATTTGAATGGCAAGTAGCTTCTCTGCAGATCGAATGCCACTGAATGCTCCGTGTAGAATGCGAAAGCGGGCGGTATCCCATCGATCAATTACAAGGATTAGAGACGAGACTTGGTGTATGTCGTCGAATTCGGTGTTGGCTCATTTGCTGATTGATCTTTCCACTCGTGCTAGGCATGGGTGGACGCTCTTCCCGAACATATGCGCTTCACCGAGGATAACCTGTGGGTGCATGTTACCCAGTATGATACCGCATCAAACATGGGAGCTTGGTGCTTCTTAATCATGCACGTTGTTCATTGTTCGTGCTTGCTTGCGCTCGACTTGGTGTGTATATTTGGATGATATCTATTGTAGGGTCCGGGACCGTTAAGGATTACATACTGATGGTGTTGTTTGGCTAGGGAAGGCAACGGTGTCGCTTGGAGACACGTCTTGACCCTACGTGGGCACGGGAGAGAATAATCAAGATTATCGAGGCGCTTGGCAGGAAGGCAAAATTAAGCATTATCAGTAAGTTCTACTTTGGCGCCATTGCGTCGGTCCTCGCTCACACACTAAAATTATCAGTGGGAGTTGCGATTTGGGTATTCGATTTGTTCTCAGATTGCTTTGCAAAGCTTACTCCTGGCATAGCCTCTCTTCAAATATGCTGATGAGCCACCAAGTCAGACGTTGTTGAACTGGTCTAGCGACTTTGAGGAGATCTGGGGTGTACGCATCCAGGATTTGAGCCAGCGTCAGCTGGGTCACACACAGCAAGTGCGGGCGCAATTGGGTCCACCGCCACCAATGCCACCGCTACCCACGACTCGCGTTCACACATCCATATCCCCCATATCCCGGGCGGGATCTGATGTAAGCTCTTCGCTGGCGGTGCAATCCCCGAATTACGTTCCACAGGGTCGAATGCCGCATGATACACTGTTCCATTCTCTGTCGCCCCCTTCTCAACCTGAGACAAGGGTCCAGATTGGGCATGATACTCGCGAGAAAGAGGTCAGGAACACGGTGAACGATGCTAACATCGATCCCGCACTTCAGGCTGTTTCGAATGCACGACCACAAGCAATGTCGCAGTTGCCTGTTCCCGCACCACCACCACCACCACCACCACCGGTGCCAGCACCAGCACTGTCATTGCCATCTCTGAAGGCTAGCGGACTTTTGGAATGGCCGCACTCTGGCTCTACGGACGCTGTCGTGGCACCGTCCAGTATACCGCCCAGTATTAATTGGCAACCGCCCACACAATATTTCGCGCCGTCCCGCCAGCCTCAGCGAGATTCCGTGCGATCATTCAATGTTCAATCGACACCCGATGGTCCTCGCCTTCCCGCTTCCTCAGCTTCGTCTGGTATGCCCGTGGGGTTACAGTGGTTGGCTCACGAGTCATCAGCGCCGAGACCAAGCCAGGATCCACATTAGATTTACGCATACGCATGTGCAGTGTTGGTTGAGGAGCACTGTCGACTTGTATGGCTTCTGCCCGTTGGCGGCGCTGTTCATTCGTATTTATTCATCTAGATATGAGACCACTGGACCGTATCGTGGCAACTAAGGGTATTATACGCATTGCTGTAAAGTCAAATCCGGAGGCTTGTAATATAGTCACAATAGTTTACAAGTGATAATCATGTCACTGTGCTTCGGAGCCCCCAAGCTTTTTGAGGTTGCGATGAAGCTCAGGTTTGACGAGTACGACGCGATCTAGGAGCTTCTTAATGACTGCATCCTTGTTCGCCTCAAAGGTATCTGTGGTCGCCTGAAGCTTGAACTCTGTCTCCCTGTCTATAGCTGCTTGTGCGCTGGTCGTGTTACCGGCGTGCTGCGAGCGTACATGAATAATGTTGATCACCGGGAGGTGTGGAAGACGTACCGACGCCTCGAATGCCCTTAGCTCTGATTCTTTTTCCTGTCTGTACTCGTCAATCTCTTTGGAAGCCTCGGAGCGGGCATCTTTTAGTCTCTGGACGCGATCTATGTAGGAAATATGAGCGAATACGGCGGGGCGGAAAGTGGCGGAAATAGTACATTGGCGGGCTTGCTGTACGATCTTGGCAGCCTCTTTCTCCGCCTCAAGGAGAGTCTGTATGCCTTGTGAGTGCTGTGCGGCCTGGAGGAGGGTGAGCGGGCGCTGTGCGGTGGGGGGAGAGAGGGTACCATGGTAGAGGGAAAGGAAGTTTGAACTCCGACACGGGTAGAGGTTGTAAAGACCGGATGGAGGACGTTGACCAGGACAGAATGGCAGGGAATCCGATTGACCCATTACAAGCACTTTCAGCAGCGTTAGCAGTCCCAGCCGACTCGAAAGAACAGGCTGATTTGCTTGCTACTTTGCGTGAGTCCCTCGAGGCTCATCCAGCTCCGATTCCAATCTTGTGTACAACACTCGTCAAAACCGTCTCCGGCGCGGGTGACTCCCTTCTCAAGAGATGGGTCCTTGACCTCCTTCACTTTGCTATTGCCCGTTCCACTCTGTCCCAAGATGTCCGCACTCAACGTTAGTTTTGCGCGACTTGACACTTTATTTCAATCTCACCCCTCCATAGTCGCGTCTCAGTCTGTTGAAACCTTGGCAAATCTCTTGCATGACCCAAACGTGCGCACCGTCAAGGTCGCCACGCAGTGCCTTACCTCCGTTTACCCACTACTATTTCGCTCCCTGTAAGCCAACCCGCCCTGTACCTCACACGACACACCTCAGTCTCGCACAGATGTACCAACCGCACACACCGCCAGCAGTGGGACATCCTCTCTCAGTCCAAATCCCGCATCCTCGACTTTGTTGCATCTCCGACTGTGAACAATGGCGTC
This sequence comes from Boletus holoroseus, assembly GCA_038093245.1. Lineage (NCBI taxonomy): Eukaryota > Fungi > Basidiomycota > Agaricomycetes > Boletales > Boletaceae > Boletus > Boletus holoroseus. The sequence goes on from JBBPRU010000169.1 coordinate 7,107, forward strand.
AAGCTTTCCGCCGTCAAGTTCATGCAACGGGTCGTCCTCCTACAAACGCGAGGTGTCTCTGATCCAAGGGTAGCTATTTCTTCGAGTGGCGCTCCAGGGTGAGGCTAACCGCTACTTAAACTCTGACAGCTTCAAAACAAGAACGACCCAAGCATCGCAAATGTTCCAGCTGACCACCCTTTCATCTCTGCCGCAGCTCTGGAAGCAGAAGGCATGAAGCTCTTGGAAAATATCATCACCATTCTGTACACCAGCCAGTAAGCCTACCCTCGACCCACTCTTGGCCACCACCTCCCTGAAACCGTTGACAGGAACATCGACATTCTGACAGCTATTTTGAACAGTTGGAGTAACTTAGTCAAACAGCGTCCTACATTGGTACAATTGGTCGTGTCATCCCTAGCATCATGGACGCCCGCCGCACTCGCTACATTGTCAGCCTCCGCCGTAAAAAGCGTGGAGAAGAGCATCCGGATATTGTTGATACACATATCCAGGCTAGTCTTCTAGTGGGTTCATTGTTTCGTTTACTGATGGATGACGTTCTCCAGAGGGACACATGGCTCTGCATTTGGTGCTCAGATTAATGAGGCGCTCTCTCAACAAGCCGCGCGGATGGAGAGGGCATCTGCGGAAGAGAAGGCGCGCATGGCCGCTGTCGCAGCCACTGCGGCCGAGGCTGTCAAAAAACGACCCCTTCCTACAGGTCCAGCTGCAGACCAACCCACGGATGCCAAGCGTCTCAAGGTCGAGGTCGACAATGCTGTGGCAGACTCAGCAGCGTTTCTTGCTTCATTCAACTTCACCACGTTACCTATCGCGCTTGTTACGGATCTCATTGTCGCCAACTTGCAAGCGTTTACAGAGCCTGCTCTATTTAGTCTGGTCCAGGCGTATAGACAAGGCAGAGAGGGAGTACTCGGGACAGCTCCACATCCACCAGATTGCGTTGCAGATGAAGTTCTATCAATTTCGGACACACCTCCTGTCAAGGATGAGCCAGTTGACCCCCTTAAAATGGACATCGACGAAGACGAGATGGAATATGAACCGGATCGGTTGAACGAAGCGGTGGGTAAATTTCATTTGACACCTAATTCCTATCCAAACACATTCCAACAGCTTTCTGGAGGTGCCAAGGTTGTGGATGAAGAGGAGGTGGTCACAGAACTTCCTGAAGTTGCATTCAGCCTTGACTTATCCGACTTCAAGCTACCGTCTCCAAAAGACCTCACAGAGGTTGGCCGAGTGACCCTCATGCGTGGAGTTATCAATCGCATATGTGACGGTGGGGAAGAATTGCAAGAAGCGTCCCATGCACTGCCCCCAGGTGCCCTTTCTGACGACATGTGGATGTTACTTATTGTTCGCATGATAACTCGCGTTGCCGAACCTGTCGTGGACATGCCACAAGATGGAGAGGAGGAACAACTTGTTGACTTTTCTTCACGGCAAGACAAGCTACGGGAGGTACTCTGCAACTACATCATGGTAGACTTCCCGTCGAGGTATGGGTTTCCACCGCTTAGGTGATAATCTGTTTCTAACATGTTCTTCCAGATTACGCCTCGCTACAGTATGGATGAACGAAGAGTGGTATAACGATCGAATAAGAATTGGAAACGGCTCCAATTGGGTATGATTTTATCACCCTGACCTCCAGCCGGCGTTCACCCTCGAATGATCAGCGACCCAACTACGACTCCTGGCTGAATCAGCTAGTTTCCTCGTATCAGACCATTCTTGAAAGCAAGGCAGAAGGGAAATCAGACAACAAAGATAGGGCATTTGCAAAGTTCCTCCTGGACCTACCCTCTATACCGGCGGATATCTTGGATCTCTTACGTGACCTCTCCGTCGATCCTGAAAAGTATGTCTCCTCGGTATTCTGGTGTGTCAAATGACCTTGATGATCCATGGCGATAGGATGCATGTGGGGTTTACGAGCCTCCGCGAATTCGTGCTTGAGCGCCCCTCATTACGAGCGGAAGCATTACGTGTCTTGTTGGATCTAACGACACACCCAGGTATGGCAATCATGCGGATGCTTATGTCTTTGACGTACATGTTGATCGGACTGAACAGAATCTGTCACACGTCGCGCTGCGATCAACACCGTGAGGCGATGGGTGCCAGGTGTTGAACCCATGGATGGCATGATACGTGACTTTGCACTCCAGATACTTCGCCGTTTGCAAAAGCGTTCTCCAAAGGGCGCGAAATCCATGAGTGCAAACGGTACCGAAGAGGACGAAAATATGGAGGATGGCCAGTTGCCATCTGAAGAATTCATACAAACGCCATACCTGTCCGAAGAGATTGATTTGCCAGCTGAAAAATCCCTTGTACTTCAACATGTTGAATTGCTCTTCGCTTTATCCGTGAAAATTCCGGAATTCCTGGATGAGTATGTTGTTTCAACTACTTCTGGTGCAATCCTTAACACCGATTTTTTTCAGAATATTTTCGGCTTACGGTCAAATGGACGTTTCCGTCCAAGCAGCAGTCCAGGATTTGATCACCGCCCTCATTAAATCTCTGGGGTCGAGCAACGGCAAATTGCTTACCCTCATGCGGACTTGCCCCCCAGGTTCTGAATCGCTTGCACTCAGAGTTCTGACTATCTTCACGGAGCATGGCAGACCTAGCGCGCAACTTGTGGCCTTAGTAAAGGGTCTTATTAGCGAGCGCGACCTCGACGCACGGTTTCTCATTCCGATCATCGCAGAGATGGACAAGGTAATGCTCACCCGCACCCGTGGTCTTATGCCTCGTCTCAAACTTGGAATGCTGCAGGCGGATATCATGCGCTACCTACCCCGAATCGTTTCGCTACTTAATGGTCAACAAGAACCAAAGAATCTGGTTCGTTCTGTATTTAGCTCTGTCGTTACCACCCCACCACAAACATTTGGGAGCGTCACATCAAATCTACCTCGCGTTCGGCAGAGCGAGTTGTTGACGCCAGCAGAACTGATGGTCCTACTACACGAGTCTGAGAAGGAAATCGGACTTAAAAGTGCCATCGAAGGTGCGCGTCCTGCCTTAATCTCCGTTTTCACCTTATACGATCATATACTCCCTCAGCCATTGGCATCTGCTTCTCGATGACGGATGTCTTCCGTTCCGAAATCCTCGCTGTGGTAATGCAGCAGATAGTCGACGAACCAGTCTTGCCAGTGTTGTTCCTTCGGACGGTGTGTTGTTCCCAAGCGGCCAATGCCAGTGACTAATGGCAACTTCGGTTAGGTGATTCAAGCCGTGACGACGTACAAATCACTGGTGGCTTTTGTCTCGACCACCTTGCTCTCTCGTCTAATTACAAAGAAAATATGGCAAAATCCCCACTTGTGGGAAGGGTTCATCCGATGTGCAAAGGCGATCGCTCCCGCAAGTTTTGGAGCACTCCTACAACTACCTAAGGAGCAGCTTCGGGAACTCGTGGATAAACAACCTAGCCTGAAATCGGGTTTGCGGGAGTATGTGACTAAGAAGGCGGGAAACAAGGCTCGGGTCGCTGGGTTCTTGGACCTATTTGGGGAGGATGACCACACACCGTCGTCGACACCATCGACGCCGATCGACCCTGTCTTGACTGCGGCATAAGCATACAGGGTTTTGTGTTGTGTATTTTATTTACATGGCTTGATCAAAATTGTGTAGCACTACAGTAGCTTATATCCAAGGGACAAATTTATTTCCGTCGCCGTCGTCGACTGCTAATTCTGTCGAGGTCTCTCAGTCAATCCCCACTTGCTGCACAACACTCTGCCTGGCAGACGCTTGTCTGAGGTTTCAGATCCCATTGTGCACTGTGCACCGCTAGGGTGCCTTTATGATTATAATACGCGGCGTGTTAGCGGCAATTCATAAACGAGGGGGCACCCCGCCGTAATCTCCTTTCATTCCGAAACATGGCGAACCCATCCAGCAGCAGCAGCGATGACCGGTCCTCGTCGCCCGTCGCCTCTGCCGCTTCAGAGGGCGTGGATCGCGGGCGATCCATGGCTCGGCGACGCTCAAATCAGCTCAACGAACATCACACTATGAGAAAAAGGTAGTCTCAGTTCGTGCATCATGTGTCATTTGGGTTAATTGCAACGTGTCGTAGAGGATACCACACAATTATGTCTTCCTTTGGGAAGACATTTCACGTCGAGAAGCGGTGGAAACTAGTGAGAGAGATGGGCTCGGGGGCATACGGAGTGGTCGTGTGAGTTCAAGTTGTGTTGCTCAAGCATGCTGTCCGCTCACACTATTGGCGTAGGTCGGCAGCGGACGAGATATCGGGTGAAACTGTGGCCATCAAACTGGTCACTCGAGTGTTCGAAAAAGTCCAACTTGCAAAGCGTGCCCTTAGGGAGATCACACTTCTCAGACACTTTACGAACCATGAGAACATCACTGGGTTGATCGACGTAGATGCCATATCGCCAGATTTTCAAGAGATGTACGTCATCTTCGCGCTTGCCAATGTTGTCGTCTTCTGCTCAACTCTTTGCACAGATACATTTTCATGGAGGTGAGCTCTACAGCTATTGCAGTAGACGGCGACGTTGATTTGCAATTTTCATAGCCCATGGAAGGTCTGTCGTGTCTGGAAATCGGTCCCAAGGGTCCTGTCACTGAGCGTTCGCAGCCGATCTACACCAAATCATCAAGTCTGGACAGACCCTTACTAACGAACATGTCCAGTACTTTCTTTACCAGATCCTCCGAGGTAAATTTCTCAGACGGAGCGTGCTTGCGTCTCACATGTCGATCTTTACCTGTACAGGGATGAAATACATTCATTCGGCCTCGGTGATACACCGAGACCTGAAACCCGGGAACTTGCTGGTCAATTCGGATTGCGAGTTAAAGATTTGTGATTTTGGCTTAAGCCGAGGTTTTGACGCCATACCCGACGAACGTGTCGGCGGGCATCTTACTGAATATGTTGCAACGCGGTGGTACAGGGCACCGGAAATCATGCTTGCTTTCAGGTAAATGGCATGGTGCTGCCCTTCTCCGTTTGCATCTGATCCGCGTCAACTAGAGGATATACCACAGCCAGTTAGTGGACAAGCTGACACTCATTGGGAGACAAGGAACATGCTGAGACAATGAGACAACAGTTGACGTTTGGTCGATAGGATGCATTTTTGCTGAATTGCTCCTTGGGAGGCCGTTGTTCAAAGGGAAAGAGTGAGTATGTTTGTTCCGACTGACATAATGTGCTGATGATCATGCTCTCAGCTATGGTCAGTTTTTACGTAGATCACATGCAACTTTCCAGTCTGAAGATGTGATCACCTCTAGTGGATCAACTCAACAAAATTCTTGATATCCTAGGCACTCCAGATGAAAGCGTCATCCATCGAATAGGTAGTGAAAAGGTATTTAATTAATAGATGATCGAGCGACAGTTTTTGATGGACAACAGGCGCAAGCGTATATTCGGTCCTTGCCTGTCAAACAGGTCATACCTCTTAGAAGATTGCTACCAACCGCAGACATCCAAGGCAAGTATCGAGATGTTATTCCCTTTTCAATCTAATCATCCTATCAAAGCTCTTGACCTACTAGAGAAGATGATCGCATTTGACCCCTCATCCCGTATCGCCGTTCCTGACGCCCTCTCACATCCATGGCTTGCAGCATACCACGAAGAATCTGATGAGCCAGATTGCCCGGCGAAGTTCGAGAAGTGGAAAGACATCGAGAAGCTCGAGACGCTCGATGAATTTAGAGAGGCGTTGTGGAAGGAAATCGAGGACTATAGAATGGAGGTGCGAGGAATAAAGCCCGAAACCAGCCCGTTTCCTAGGATGGTCGAGAAGGATGAAGTCCAATCTTCGCCGAACCTATCACCAATGAAATCGCCTACGACGGAAAGGGACAACAAGTTGTCGGACGCATCGTTACCTCCGGTGAGCAGCCCCAGACAAGAACGAGATGGTGTAGATACCCTCGCCCCTCCGACTATTACAGCATCGGAGACCTTTTACGCGACAGAGCCTACTGACCCCGTTGTCACTTACGCTCGGCGGTCCAGTATTCTGCCGCCTGCCAGGCAGTCCACCTCTCCAATGGCGTCAACGGCACAACAAGCTCTGCCCGCAGGTGCCGATGGCCTTCCCACAACTAGTAATGGGATAGAGTTCCCAAGTGAGACGTATGTCGTTCCTGCGCGGTCGAGAGCTGCGTCGACCACGGGAGGTGACACCACTACACGCAACCTGCTACGAACCCTTTCTACCGTTTCTATACACGAGAGCGTGGAAGGATTACCAGGGGGTTTGGCAGGGGTTGGACCCATAGGGTGGTATATTACAGACCGGGAGTCGGAGGCAGATGCACCGCCGAGTGAAATGCCAGTCGAATTTGCGGGTAAAAGATGTCAAGATATGGAGAGGGAGAGTTGATCTTGGACTTGCATCATCGGACGAGAATGTCACGCATAGCTATCACAATACAAATGTCATGATACAGACGAGGGGATACAAATGTGGGATTAAGTGTCAGTATTTCAGTTGTCACCAAGTATGTGTTTGATTCCTGTTGCAAAGGTGAACAAAAGTGTTGCCAAGGCACTGGATCAGGGAGGGACAAAGGACTCACTATCGATGATATTCAGATACGCTAATGATGCTGGGCTGTCTGGGTATTCATCCAAGAAACTCACGCCATAGTCTGCACTTTTCCCGATCCTAGGATCCAGTGGTACCTTGCCCAATAAATCCACAC
>JBBPRU010000170.1:0-13820 GCA_038093245.1 Boletus holoroseus
AATGGAGCGGCTTACCTACTCCAGAAAACAAGCGAGCTCCCCTTTCCTCGCCTTTTGATTCACCTATTTTGCTCCACCTCACTCATCCACTTATCCTAACGAATCTAATCGGGATGATAACGCATGTGAATCGGTTCTGCAATTCACTTAGTGCACTCACCCCCAAAGGAGAAAACTCTCAGATTGCGCGGGATATCCTTATGGATGCTATTGGTTGCTCTGGGCTCGATCTCAGGGGAGTAGAGGAGATACTAAAAGGCGCGATGCCTGACGTGAGAAGTATTCCTGGTAAGTTGATATATCCTGTCCTTATTATCACAAAGCACAATCGTTGACTGAACAATGTTCCACGTCAACTCCGTTATGTCTCCCCCAATTTTTGCAACAGGGGATGAAGCGAGGTTGTCGCTATCGAAATGTCACCCGGTCCCTGCTCAATACCCATTGTTACGAAAAGTGGTACACACACTGTATACATCTACAGCGATCGACAAACCGCGTTTGTTTATCAAAGCTGCAGATCTCATTGATGGATTCGCAAGTTTGTCAACTTCTGAGCAGTCCGACAAACCACACGACAGGGACGTGGTTACAAAGGGTGTTTTGACACGGCGCAACCTCGGCTTGCTATGCCTCCGGTGCGGGTATAGGTCGGCGGTGGGCGGGGAGGTGAGCGTTGCAGGACATGTCTCGCTGAGGTGGAGAACCTGGGAGAAATTGTGGGCGAGTCGCTGTGTTTGTGGGGGAGCGTGGATCAATGGAAACGTATAGGACATTTACTGTCGCGATCCGCAGTACTCCATTTACATGCTTATCTACGAGCCCTAGCCGAACAAAAAACATTGCTGCCGTCGCACTGCCATCGATCTTTTGAATTCACACCGTCCATGAGAAGACCCTTTTGTCTCGCCAGAAAGCGGGGCCCTTAATTGACACGCATAACTCTCAGTCTGCCGCTTCACCCATTTCCACATTTTCATTACATAAATAAACAAGCCTCACGACCAAATTCGACAAAGTAGGATGGATCCGCGAAGGCAGGGAGTGGCAAAGGGGTCAATTCAATGATCACGGTTGAACTGGGAGATGAATCGCAGCAGAAGTAAGGTTGGACTGGATGATAAAGAGACCTAAATTTTTATATGCGTGCCGAACGCTCCGCCCGAATACATAATCTAGAGGTTGTAGACGAACCACGCGCTGCGATCTCCCAGGCCCGCAGGTTCTTCCTCACTTGTCATCTTCAGTCTCTTCTCAGCCTTCAAACGGTTTTCGCGGGAAAGGTACACTAGGTTGACTGCTGAGAAGACCACCATACCTACGGACATGATAATAAACGTGATCGTTGCCTTTGTGTAGTTCGGAGCCGGAGACAGGGAGCCAAGGAGCCAAGTGGCAAGGATACCACCCGCATTAGTCATGATGAAAGCAATCGCGATAGACGTCGCGCGCCTGATGTGCGGTGCGCTGTTGTTAGCCATCCACGTCGACAGTGCAGGCGCAGCGCAGTAAGTCCCTGTGATCGAGAAGAAAAGGGATCCATAACGGACATGTGATGATTCACTTGCTACAGGTACGTCAGGAACGTGACCTTGCTAGGTCGGCGAAAGCGTACCGTAAAACATCGAAAACCCTATAATCCCTAGGATAGAAAAGAATATGGCTGTCCATCCACGACAGTGGTAATGGTCTGACACAAAGGCAGAGATCATCGAGCCTAATTGTAGTGAGAAGTGAGCGCCACAAAGATGATCGTTCTGGGTGACGCACAGACAAAGGCGGTAGCGAAGGGAGGAACGCTCATGAGCTGAGCTCGGTTGCCTGCGTAACCAAGACCAGCCACGATCGTTGCTTCGAAACTATCCGTCCAAATCAGTGTAAATAATGGGTATTGATGAACAAAACTCACTAAGCCAAGCCATACAAGGTCGTGCCTGAGAGGTGTGGAGTGAGCCAAAGTAAAATAGGAACGTTTAGCCGTACCATCGAAAAATAGGACAATGGCAAGAAGCAAGACATGCGGTGATTTTACTGATTCAACGACTTCTGTCCAGCTGAAGCCGTCCTTTTTGTCATCCTGCGATACGGCGCCATCCTCTTTGAGACGAAACATAACATATGTCCGCTCTTCTTCCGATAAGAAGCGTGCCCTTTCAGGCGAACGAGGAAGTAAGAAAAAGGAGATGATTCCAAAGAGGAAGGTAAAGATTCCTTCCTATCGGAAGGGGTGAACAAAACCTCAGGAAGTAGCGCATGCCTGCCTACAAGGATGAATATCCAAGCCCAGCCGGGCCTACCACTCTTTTCACTGATCTCATCAATCGCTGCAGCAAGTAAACCGGAAAAGGCACCCGATAGGGAAGCCGACGCGAAGAAGGTAGCCACTCTATCGGGAGGGGCGTCAAGAGGTGTGCCAAGGGTAACCTGATACTTACCTTATTTGCAGCCTTCTGCGAGGGTAAAAGAAAGAAAGATACAACACAAGGCCAGGGAAAAGGCCACCTGAATCAATGATGAATGAAAAGCACTAGGGATGGGCACTGAACAACCTTCCATCAATCCCAAGAAGAATCGACAAGCAAGCAGCCCAGAATAGTTATGGACGAGACCTGTCAGCGCTTTGAGTAGATTTTCGATTTCAGGTTGACAGCGACACTCACCCTGTAAGGTAGTAACAAGGCCCCACATAGTGATCATGGCGGGAAGCATAAGATTGGGCCCGATACGCTAGAAAGTGAAGACATGTAACAAGTCGCGCTCTCAACGCCGTTGTGATGTACCTTCAAGAGCAAGTTCGAGGGGAACTCTGCAGCAATATAGGGCCTGTGCACATTCCAAGGTTGCACTCCACGTGGTAAAAGGTCGGGCACTTACACATAAGTGACAGTCAAAGCCACAGAATACTACACAACATTGATGATGAGCTGAAACAAAGTTGAATTTTAGCAGTGCGTTCCGACGTACCTCGTAGTTAGACATATTCAAGGACGTTTGCATTCCAGCTACACGGGCGTTTGAGATGTTGCTCCTGTCCTACAGGTTCCTCTACGATTTGAGCAGTGGAGGCAGCAAATCTGGACACGAAACATACCAAGAAAGAAAGTAGATAGAAGATCGTGCAAATTGGAAGAACCCATCTGTCGAGCTTCGTCCAGACAGACGCCTCGAGGGCAGCAGATTCCGCTCCTGAAAACTCGTCGACCTTGAGTTCGTCGAGTTCCTTGATCCTGTGTGGAGTGAGGGAGCCATGCACTGTATCTGGTTTGTCCATTACTTCGTGGATGGGTCACAAGTGTGTACGGTTCGAGGGCATCTTTTCATACTACGTACAACGACCTTATAGGGTTGTATGACCATTACGACGCATGGGAGATTCCTTGCAAATGGGGATTGTTCTGAAAATGAGCCTGAGGTGCGGCCTGTCAAAGGGGACAGTCATCTGCTGCTCAATTGGTCGCCTACACGAGATTCTCTCGATGCCTTTTAATGCATACTATGTCCACATAGATCAGTCCTCCGCCTAAGCGCTAAGCCCTGCAAAACTAAAATCGACAAGTAAAAATTCATCTCCATATACTCCAATGAGATGCGTGCTGCACAGTGTGATGACTCCATTTTGACAGAGACTAACAGCTTTGAGGCTCACTGCAGGAAGGCCGCATCGTCGTACTAAATGTGATCACAAGTAGTACTGTGTTGTATTCTACTAACATTTGGAATATAATGTCTGTCTATCCGTTATGCTGCGTGGTCTGTAGTTACGACTGTGGACAGACATTCGAACTGTCACGTCTGGCGGTCTGTGTGATCTGTCCACCGCTCCCACAGACCGCGATGGTGGATTGACATTTTGCTGATGGGCCGATCTGTAACCGGCAATAGCCTCCAATTGCGACAACGCTTTCGGAACTCTGGTTGTAAAGGCGAAATCGGTCATACTCTCATCTGACTAAATCACTGCAACCAATCCCCCAAAGAACCCCCTTCAATCTCTTGCGAGTATGCCCAAAGTAGTCGTCCCTCCTTTGCCCTTGTCCGGGCTATTTGCAGTCTCAAAGCCGTCAGGCCCAACCTCGATGGCTGTTCTTGAAGACATAAAGAGACTAGTTGGCAACTCGCGCCTATTTGTGGACTCCCGCAAACTAGAAAACCGGACCGGAAAGGAGAATAGGAAGAGGCGAAAAGATGTTATCAAGATTGGCCAAGGTGGAACGCTGGATCCACTTGCTGACGGGGTACTAGGTACAATCCACATCGTCTTTCATGTCGATACGTCAGTGACTCCTCTGTGGGTCTAGTCGTTGGCGTCGGAAAAGGCACGAAACGGCTCTCCGACTTTCTGGATTGCGTCAAGGTATCTCACTCTTCCGGATTGCCCATTCGATTTCGAGTTTTCAGCCAGGATATATAGGAGTATAGGACCACTGCTCTGCTGGGCTGCGAAACAGATAGTTATGATTGTCATGGTTCTCGTATGCGCGACGCTCCATGGCGCCATGTTACCAAGGGAGCGGTGGAGGCGGTCCTTGACAAATTCAGAGGCGAGATATACCAAATACCGCCCATGTCTGTCCCTACTCCCAAACCCTTGTTCTCGCCACTCAATTCTCGTCAGATTCTCCGCGCTTAAGATGGACGGTAAGCCATTGTACGAATATGCCCGCCAAGGCATACCATTACCTCGGCCCATCGAAACGAGAAAGGTTACTGTCCACTCACTGGATCTTATCGATTGGAAAGGGAGTCATCACAACTTTCGATGGCCAGAGAAGGAGTTCACCCCAGATCAGAAGGCTGCCCTCAAGACAGCGCTGAAGTCTGATGAGACCGACCTTGCCATGCAAGACAAGCCTGACGAGCACACCGAGCAGGTTCCGACGGCGTTCGTTCTGAGTATGAGAGTCTCCGGAGGCACGTATGTTCGCTCAATCGTTCACGATCTCGGTCACGCGCTAGGCTCTGCCGCGCACGTGGTCACTTTGACTCGGTCTCGGCAAGGAAAGTTCACCCTGGATCCCGGAGATGAAGAAGATAAATCATGTATGCCATGGGGCATTTTTGAGAAAGCTCTGGAAGACGAGGGTGAACGAGATGAGGACGGCTGGAGGACGTGGGAGAGAGAGGTTCTCGATCGATTAGACATAGTGGATGCGCAGAAACAGTAGATGCTCAACAATCCATCCCACGACAAGTGGTATTCCGAAACATTGAACAGTAGTCCGGCGTCCGGTGACAGTCGATGCGGGCCGCGAAAATCCCGGGCCGACGTTGACATAGACAGGATATACAGAAAGATAGCTTAAATAAATTCCAGAGATCCTGGAATACAACGACCTAACAAAAAAATAGCAACGTGTAGCTACCATTTGAACATCATATTTCTACATTTTTCGGAGAGATCTTATTGAATGGTAGCGAGGATAAAAGACATTAGGTGGGAGCGTGCTAACTCCAAGACCATAGATCATGATGGTAATCACGGTTTAGTTGAACGTTCAAACGTTCCGCTTCGGTGCTGCCAGCAATTGCATGTATATCGATACTCAAGCGGGGTGACTTTCGGGACCGCACTCTATTGGTTCAGCAGTGATGTTAAACTTGTTGGAGACTCGGAATCCGAGCTGTGCCTTGTATGACATACGACAAAATGTTGCAAGACCCGTCAGCGGTTGCATGACACATACGCGGATCGGGCTCGGACCGGGCTCGGACCGTTCTGCGGGACCAATCTTCCTTATCTGCCCGTTGAGGAACGCAGACTTTGTTTGAACCTCCTCTCCCCTTCCCCCGGTTTCAAGCATGGCAGCAAACGATACCAATGGCCATCGTACCACTGCAACCCGTCCATTGAGTCCTGGCATCTATGCTCCTATCCCGACATTTTTTCAACTGGAATCCGAGGATCTTGGTCAGTGGCACGGATTGGATGCCGTGGAATACGCTGCTAAAGGGAAGGACAGATCTTGACGCATTCGAGAAACATGTTCTTCGAACAGCCTTGGCCGGCGTCCGACCGCTGTTGTCAGGTTCTATGAGCGAAGCCATTCATTTATCGCATGCCGAGCGGTCAACGTTAATCAAGACAGCAAGGAAAGTTTTGGACAACGCAGGTTTGGACAGGGTGCCGATCATTTCTGGAATTGGTGCGGGTAGCACGCGGGAGTGCATTGAGTTGGCGAACGAAGCAGCTGACGCTGGCGCGGACTGCGCTATTGCCATCTGTAGCGGATACTTTGCTGGCGCACTCGCTGGCAACAAGAAAGCGCTCAAGGCTTTCTGGACGGAGCTCAGCCAAAGGAGTCCGATACCCGTCATGATCTATAATTGTGAGCACGACACCTGTGTATACGATACACAACTGACTTCTTCTTGTGTTAGATCCTGGAGCTGCTGGGGGAATCAACCTGGATTCTGATCTTATCACTGAACTCGCCGTAGAGTGTCCCAATTTAGCTGGTGTCAAACTTACGTGTGTTCAAAAGAGACAAATTGTGCGAGCGCCCATGCTGACCCTTGTTTATAGGTGTGGGGATGTAGGAAAGCTCACACGAATCGCTGCCACTGTTTCCGACCCGACCTTTTCTCCTAACCATCCTCGGAAGAATAAGGATGCACCATTCCTTGTCCTTGGCGGATTCACCGACTTCCTTCTCCCAGGTGCATATGCCAATGGCCAGGGTGCCATTACAGGTCTCGCGAACGTCGCGCCGGTAAGTAAGCAAACACCTTACCACAATTGTGCCAATGATATCGCTGTCGCAACAGCACACAGTAGTAAAACTATTCCAACTAGGTGAGGGATCCAAGACTGATCCAAAGCTTCTCGGCGAGGCCCAAAGATTGCAAGGAATCGTTGCACGGGCGGATGCTACAATCGCCAAGGCTTCTATAGCTGGTACCAAGTATTTGCTAGATAAGCTCTACGGATATGGAGGTAATCCTCGGCGGCCACTTCCTCCTATTGAGCCTGCAGTGGGTGCGGCCCTGTGGGAACACGCACACACTCGGGCGCTCGTGGACGTGGAGCTCTCGCTCACGAGGGCGAGTTAGCAGACAATCCATTCGCTTGCACGCAGAAATATGTAGCTATGAGACAACCCTACTGCAAATACATTTTTGTTGACAAGTTGTGATGCTCAACAAGTTACATCGCTCGCAATAGATCTAGATGGTCGTATCAGTCGTGTGGTCACGAGTTGTTCCGAGGCAAAAGGGTCTGTAGGAACAAGGGCATTACCGCCGACCGGTCCGCCGTCGCATGACTGTGAGATACGGAGGCCGATGTGCGACGATGAAGTAGCGTGTATCACACGGATCCCACACGAGATATCTCGGGTGTTTCGGGTGCAGCTGGAATGTCTGGCTTCCCAGCCTGCCAAGTGGGGAAGTTGCGCTAAAGCGAAGATGAATTTATTTTATGTAACCCAGCAGGTCTTGGGTCCCCTGCGAATAATCGTCTCTTGAACCGCAACCATGTCCATGTCGGCCTGCAGGCCGTCCATGAGCTGCCGGTCGTTGGGCAGCATAGCGTTCAAACCACTAGTTTCAGGTCAGAATCATAATCGACACGCGAACCTCTCGACGAGTTATTCACGTGCAACGATCATATCCACAGGCATCCGGTCGTTCCACTGGTCCGTATACCGTAGAAATCAATCATCATCATCCCCTCCAGACACAAAAAAAGATTCTGGTACATATCATGACTTGCATCATCTGACTGTACGCGCTAATATGTAGCCGCTCGTTCCCACAGGCACTCCTTATTCTTCTCTTATCATCGGTGCACCGAGAGAGACATATCCAAACGAATGTCGTGTATCTCTTACCCCTCAGAATGTTGCTCTGCTGAAGAAGAAAGGCTTCGGTAGTGTTCTGGTCGAAAGGAACGCCGGTGCTGCCGCACAATTCTTAGACGGAGACTACGCCGAGGCTGGAGCTACGTTGGTCTCCAAAGAAGAACTCTACAAGAAGACGGATATTTTACTGAAAGTGCGGCCTCCTGCACAAGATGAGGAGGTCACCGCCTTGAAAGAAGGTAGCACTGTTATTTCTTTTCTATACCCTGCACAGAACAAGTCGCTTGTCGAGAAGCTGGCCTCGCGTAACGTAAACGCATTTGCCATGGATATGGTCCCACGCATTTCGCGCGCTCAAACATTCGATGCCTTGAGGTGAGCATAAAGATCACATCCAAAACTCATACTTGATACCCTCGGATCAGTTCCATGGCCAATATTGCAGGCTACAAAGCTGTTTTAGAGGCCTCCAACCACTTTGGTCGATATCTTACAGGACAGGTCACGGCAGCTGGGTAAGTGCATGGCTGTACTAGGGTAATAACTGTCTCTAATTATTTCGTTACAGAAAGGTAGCCGCGCGTTTTTTCATGCACTTTCACGCGTCTTACGCGTCTATAAGGTTCCCCCTGGCAAGGTTCTCATTATTGGTGCCGGTGTCGCCGGACTCAGTGCTATTGCAACGGTCTGTCCCTCTGACCCGAACGTACATTCTAGCGGAAAACAAACTCACACATTATAGGCACGTCGACTTGGCGCCATTGTCCGAGGCTTTGACACTCGCTCAGCCGCGCGTGAACAAGTTCAATCTCTCGGGGCCGAGTTTCTCGAAGTCTCTATCCAGGAGGAAGGTGGCGGAGCAGGAGGTTATGCCAAGGAAATGTCCAAGGAATTTATCGAAGCAGAGATGGCGCTTTTTATGGAACAATGCAAGGAGGTCGACATCGTCATAACAACTGCGCTTATTCCTGGTAAACCCGCTCCTAAGCTAATCAAGAACGAGGTCAGTGAAGGGTCAATAATCGAGCTATCTGGACTCACGTTTGCATGCAGATGGTTGCAGCAATGAAGCAGGGATCAGTTATCGTTGACGTATGTCGTGTTGAGTCTGCGAGATCTGAAAACTCATGTTCTTGGTCAAGTTGGCAGCCGAAGCAGGAGGTAACTGTGAGGCTACTGTGCCCGGGGAGTTGGTTGTCAAGAATGGGGTCACTATCATCGGTAATGCGACCCTCTATTGAGATACATTGGATACCCATTCACTTATGCAGGTTATACCGACCTTCCTTCGCGGTTGCCAACGCAGTCATCAACCCTATACTCAAATAACATCACCAAGTTTCTTTTGTCTATTGGTGAAGGGAACAACTACGCTATTGACCTGAGCGACGAAGTAGTCAGAGGTTCAATTGTGGTTCACAAAGGTGAACAACTGCCACCAGTTCCTCGTCCAGCTCCTCCCCCAGCTCCTCCAACACCCAAGGTAGAGGAGGTACAAACCAAAGCCATCACTCCATGGCAGAAGGCCACTCGTGAAGTTGCTACTGTTACAGCGGGAATGGGATCTGCAGTTGCTCTTGGGAAGCTCACCGGGGTTGCCTTTATGAGCAACTTTTTTACCTTTGGGTTGGCGGGTCTGGTCGGATACCGTGTTGTTTGGGGTGTGGCCCCAGCTCTGCACTCACCGTTGATGTCAGTCACAAACGCAATCTCCGGTTAGTACATGTATACTTGAATCAAGTTCGTCGATACTAACAAGACTTGCAGGAATGGTTGGTGTGGGAGGTTTGTTTGTGATGGGTGGAGGCTACTTGCCAGAAACCATTCCTCAAGTTCTCGGTGCTCTGTCAGTTCTTCTTGCTAGTGTGAATGTCGCTGGTGGTTTCGTTATCACCAAGCGTATGCTTAACATGTTCAAGAGTAAGTCCATGGTCATGAATTTCGAGTTGTGGCTGAATATGCCACAGGACCGAGCGATCCACCTGAATATTCATGGTTGTATGGAGTTCCTGCGGTTGTGTTCACAGGAGGATTCCTGGCCGCAGCGAGCACTGGGATGGCTGGTCTTGTCCAAGCGGGCTACCTAACTAGCAGTCTGCTTTGCATTGGTGAGCGGCATGGTCCTAGTTTTCTTCTCGATTAAGTGTGACCTTTCAAAGGCTCTCTGTCTGGACTGTCTTCGCAAACCACGGCGCGCCAAGGCAATGCTCTCGGTATTCTCGGCGTAGGTTCCGGAATTCTCGCGTCCTTGTTGGCTGTAGGCTTCCCTCCAGAACTACTAGCACAGTTTGCTGGAGTTGCCACTGTTGGTGGCACGATTGGTGCCATCATCGGTCGGCGCATCACAGCCACGGAACTTCCGCAGATGGTCGCAGCTTTGCACTCCGTCGTTGGTCTTGCAGCTGTGTTCACCTCCATCGGTAGTGTACTCGCCGACCCATCGCACCTTTCTGTGCTCCACCAAGTGACTGCCTATCTTGGAGTCGTGATTGGTGGTATCACCTTCACCGGTTCCATTGTAGCTTTCCTAAAATTGGCTGGGAAGATGGGCTCGAGACCATTGATGATGCCAGGAAGACACTTCATTAATTCCGGGCTTCTCGGTGCTAATGCATTGACGATGGCTGCCTTTGTCACCGCTGCGCCAACCGTACCTCTCGTTGCTGCAGGTTACCTCGGCGCAAGCACAATTCTCAGCTTTATTAAGGGTTATACAACGACAGCGGCTATTGGAGGGGCTGATATGCGTGAGTGTTGATCACAACGGCGCCCTTGACCTAACTGATCTGCTGGACATTTACTTAGCTGTCGTAATTACCGTCCTGAATGCTTACTCGGGCTTCGCACTTGTTGCGGAAGGCTTTATGTTGGACAACCCGCTCCTTACGACCGTTGGTTCATTGATCGGTGTCAGCGGTTCTATTCTTTCATATATCATGGTTCGCGAATTAAGTTGCTTCCATAACACTCTTGTCGTACTCACCAGCTTGCAGTGTGTAGCCATGAATAGGTCTTTGCCTAACGTTCTGTTTGGTGGTATTGGCACAATCGCACCATCGGAAGCTACCAAGATCGAAGGCACAATCACTAAAACTACAGTGGATGACGCAGTAGAGGCCCTTGCTAATGCCGACAGCGTCATTTTGGTAAGTCGTTCTCTCCCTTCGTCGTCTCAGTCTTACTTGCTCTCTCTAGGTTGTTGGATACGGCATGGCTGTGGCTAAGGCTCAATATGCTATCTCAGAAATCTGCTCAATGCTCCGTGCAAAAGGTATCAATGTGCGCTTTGCCATTCACCCGGTAGCGGGCCGCATGCCTGGTCAATGCAATGTGCTTCTAGCGGAGGCATCGGTACCATATGACAGTAAGATGCTTCCCTGCTCCGACGAAGCCCGACTGATGATGCGAATTTTATCCTTCTTTGATTGCTAATCCACATTTAGTTGTCTTGGAGATGGACGAAATTAACGACGACTTCGGCGAAACGGACGTCACACTCGTTATAGGGGCGAATGATACCGTGAATCCCATTTCCCTAGAGCCTGGTTCGCCGATAGCGGGCATGCCTGTTCTTCACGCGTGGAAGAGCAAGCAAGTCATCGTAATGAAGAGAGGCATGTCAAGTGGTTATGGTATGCCTTCTCTGCACTGATGCTATATGTGTACACTGACATACTCGTTTTGCTCTAGCTGACGTTCCAAACCCCATGTTCTATATGCCGAACACGAAGATGCTGTTCGGTGATGCAAAGGATACCTGTGATGGTGCGTATCTACCCTCCCCTCATTGAGCCTTTTTTTCCACTTATGACGATTACAGCTATCAAGAGAGGTCTCGGATCGCGCAACTAAGAGCGTTGTCACATTTATCCCCCTGGAACAACATGTTGTACATCCTGTATATTCACTCGTTTGTAGGATTGTTGCTAGTGCTGTGCTTTACTACCAGGTTCGCTACGCCTCCAGGTTGCGCACGCTTTAGATGTTGTACATCTTCAATTACCAACGAGAAAACGAAGTCGTAGGGAAACTGTTTGTGGAATAGAGTAGTGTATATATCACATCGTTATATCGTAACTGACGAGGGCAGGCACTGCTGTCAGGGGCAACATGAGTACGAAGATAACCTATCATATACGCGAAAGGACCCCGAGTCAGTCCAAATGATTGAGTCCAAATCTAAGAGGGTTTTAATAAAACGTCCGAAAAGCGTACACAGACAGGTATGTCGCAAGCGTTCAGATGCCCGTTCCTTTCCACGATGTCATGTATGATCACAAGCGGAGGAGTTCCCCCTTAAGCCCGACTGCCACCTTCATTGAAGACTCGATGCTTCTAGAAGCCATCAATTCTTTACGATCGCATAACTCAGTCGAGATGAGGTTGGACTGCGGCTGGGCTGGTTATACAGCCATGTGGCGATGAGGACAATGACAGATCCAAGAATAAAGGTGAACGTGATTTGAAAGTTGAAGAGTGCCACGGACGCCAGGAACGATATCACGATGCTGAGGCTCGTCGCGAAGCCTTTGAGAATGTTATCAGAGTACTTGATAACCATAGCAGTCACCAGACCGCCAAGAACCTGGATTGCGACTGTGCCCCAGGCCCAGGCACCAAAGTTTTGGAAGAGTGATTGGATAAGCCCTGATTGCGAATGCTGGGTGATGAGGATAGGCACGAGTGCGGGGAGCAGTGAGAAGGCGGAGAGCTGAACGTTGCGTATCCAGAGGTCTGATTGAGAGTTCTTCAAGACCATTTCGAAATAGACCCCCGCGAGACCTGATGTAAAGCACGCTGCCACGACCGCGAGAAAGCCCTTGATAGCGTTCATTGAAGTGCCCTGGAACAAGAGAGAGGCGGTCTTGGTTGCATCGCTCGCCCCGGTCTGAATCTGTACGATGCCTACTCCGATAGCGAGGAAGGATAGCGCTACCCACTGGCTAGCGCTCAGTTGTTTTCGGAGAAGCAGGACAGAGAAGGCTGCTGTTGTTAGAATCTTCATTTGATAGCTGACTTGGAAAGTAGCGGCTTCTAGGTTTGTAGCTGCAACGTATTGCAAGTTGTTCTGGATGACTTGAAAAGGGGATGGAATGAAAAGAGGCGGCGATAGCAAGCGAAAATGCACACACCATAGAGGATGGCGGGTATGGACAGTTTCCAGCAATCTGGGCTGAAAACCTCCCTGCCTAATCTACGCATACGGAGTAATATTTTGGAGGGGTTCCAGAAGCGGCCTGTGGTGAGACCGAGCTGGGGTGTGTCAGAGATATAGGGGTCTATTTGGATGAAGGCAATTGCGAGCGATATGGAGCCTTTTAAGAGTTCGTTGAGCAGGACGGCGGCTGGCGCGGAATACGACTGGGAAGGAGGGATAGAGACGCGAGAATAGTGCATTATTATCGTTAAGAGGGAGTTTTGTACGGCGAGCGTGACGAGACTGGTGTCGACAAGAATGAGCCAAGCTGGGGGTCAGGAGAGCAAAAGGACGACTCACGATATATATTTCAAAGGCATGCCGCACAGAAGAGGGAGTGGAGGAGCGTCTGGCAAGAGACCGAGCTCCTCGAATTCGAGCTGGTCGTCGCTGCCCTTTGCGGTGTCCTGGCGAGGCTGAAGCTGGGGCTGAGACATGGATGTCGATGAGGGGTATAAGGAAGGGCTCTGGAGGGGTATGTTGGCAAGATGTGAAACCTGTTGCCAGGCCTAAACAGAATTTGCTCGAGACGCGTGTGGAGCCGTGCGTTGAATTTATTTTCTGTCCTCTCCGCAGCAGATCCCAGCCCATCGCTGTTCGTCCGCCAAGACATTGAATTCACTTTTAGTGTCTACAAATCAATATACATTCAATATCCGTACGATACTCCCCGGCTCTTCCGATCCCCGTCATACAGCCCATAGATACTATACGTCGGACTGTGATAATCCGCGTACCCCTCCGCGTCGGCGTGCTGCAGCGCCATCTGCGCCAACGAGGGAATCGGCGGGGGTGATGGCACACGTGGTGGCTTATCTTCCACC
>JBBPRU010000171.1:0-13737 GCA_038093245.1 Boletus holoroseus
CATGGCTAGAGGCCAACCCGGCGAAACTAGAAAAAAATTAGCAGTGTCTACTAGTCCTCGAAGACGGCGGGACTAGCGATGGCGAGTGCTTGAATAGGGCAACGCGACTCGCGTGGCACGCGAACTTCGAAGGGGCTCAGTCTCACGTGAGCGAACACATAAGCTGGGCTGTTCAAATTGCTGCGCTTTTCGACACGACTACATCTTGACCTCAGGCACTCAGGCACTCCACCTTCCAAGGCCTGGATAGCTCAACAAGTTCACTAGACGACCTCTCCATCTCCGTGCGCGGTCGAGCTATACGCACCTCTAACGATGTCTTCAGAAAATGGCGCCCGGGGGCAGCAGCAAAATAACCACATCCTTGTGGTATGTCATGTGAGGTGCATGGTGCTTCTGGAGAACTAAAGCAACCTCAGATGGGGACGGTGTTATTCTATCTCGTAGCGGCATTGGCGGTATGTGATGCTTTATCTCGGTCTGCCCTATTGCCAGCTTATGACAGTCTCGCAGATGGTCATGGCGTATGCTGCTTTTCTATGCTCGTACTAATACTTGCTAAGATACTATAGGAATAAATGGGTGCTACAGTCGACCTCAGCTCCACTCTTTTTCCTGTTCACTCAACTCATGATCGCTGTTGTCCTTTTTCTGGCTTCACATGCGGCAAAGCTTGTACAAGTCCCCCTGTTCATCGATGCACAGCTCATCAAGGGACTTGCACCTATGATCACGTTGAACGTCATCGGATTGAGGTAGGCTCGTCGCCATGCCATACACGCATCTACCGGCTCACCTCGTCGCAGTTTTAGTAATTACACTCTCAAATACGTCGACGCCTCGTTCTATCAGGTTGCCCGTGGATTGTTACTCCCGTTTACCGTTGGGACTTCATATATCTTCTTGAACGCACGCCCTTCCCTCCGTATCCTCATCTCGTGTTCAGTAGTCACCCTTGGTTTCTTCGTCGGCATCTTCCTCGATTCCACCCCGATTGCACTGCTTGGCATTGCATTTGGTGTCGCTAGTTCCGCAATAACCGCGGTGCACTCTGTTGTGATCAAAAAAAGCCTTGATGTGGTTAAAGGCAGCGCCACACACCTTTCCTGGTACACAAATTTGTTGAGTGCATTGCTCATCATTCCCCTTATCGTCCTTGCGGGGGAGGTACCCGCTATCACGCGCCTCATTTTTGGGCCAGATGAAATTGTTCCCGCTCCTGGCGAGCTTTCGGAACTGCATACGTTTGTCTGGGGATCTCTTATCACTGTGAGCACCGAGTCCGCACTCGTAACGTTCGCTGACAAGGAATGGACATCATAGGGTGTCATTGGGTTCTTGATGAGCCTCGCCAGTCTGCTTTCTATCAAAGTGACGTCTCCGATAACGCACATGGTTTCCTCTGCTGTTCGAGGCGTTGCTTCGTCGTTGTTAGGCATGTGGCTATTTAGTGAGGTGATCTCTACGCAAGTGTTTCACTTATGCACCAGCGCGTTCCCGAGCTAATCTGATTGAGCCTAGTGGGCGCGCTTCTTCGATCGCGATTATTCTCGGAGCATCCATCTGGTACACCTGGTTGAAGCATGTTGAGTCGCAGACACCCAAAGCTGGCGAGAGGGATGGCAGCAAGTACGAGAGAGTACCACTAGAAGATGTCGAGGCAGGGAAGGTTAGCACGTCCCAGAAACCAGAGTAGATCGACGATGAAGGCCCTGACCTACACCGATACCCCATGCCTTCCTGGCTTCATGATAACGTACATCCACGAGATTCTATAGAGACTGTGTCGCATCCCACAGTGTACAAGGCAGGCATTCCATTGTACTGTGATGGTATAGTGGACGGTGGAAGACTAAGTAATGCTCGTGTGTTCGGGTTTGTTGTGGAATCGGGTGGAACTCGGCAGATGTAGTGTGGACGGACATAAGCCTTGTGGTATGCATGTCATCATCGATCCATGACATCCTTACTCACTCGACCTACCAGCCGACTAGCTTTCAATCTTGCACGCTTCAAGCACTTGTGACTCGACCGATTCAATACTTTGGACTTGATACCTTTGCACTTTGACCCCCATCTGGACTATGTTTGGGTGCTGTGTAGCTGGCAGACTCCTCCAGACCAACCTCCAACAGGTCGACGAGACGCACGCCCTGTTTGAGATTCCCGCTGCTGAGAAGGTCAACCATGTCTGCGTCTTTCTATTGGGAACAGGTTAGCATCTCCACACATTCATCCGTCTAGCGCTGTAATTGACTCTCGAATGTAGTGCTATTCCCCGAAGGTTACGGTGCTACCGTACACTTCTTTTGGCCAGGGAAAGGGGCCCAAGTGCTGGGCATGTGCGTTCCTATGCTCCCCCCTAAAACCCTGTAGTTAAGCACAACGTTAACCTGACGCCCCTTTTGCGTCTCCGAATACAGGCTCTCCAACGACAAAGCATCCGCGATATTTCGTCTCCGTTCCACGTTTTCTGCCGTGTCCAATCCGGCCTCCGGTATGAGCACGCCGTCTGCGTTCACCTCTGCCGCGCCTACCACGACCGGCGACGTCACCGCCATCCTCGGATTCGCGGTCGAGCCCCTCGAGGCGGTCGCAGCGCAGATAGCAGCGCTCCCCGCGACGACGATCAACTCGACGTTGAGTGCGGACGCCTCCACGGTCGCGAAGCAGATCGATCCCAGCGCACTGGCAGAGAGAATCGCGCGGCACCTGTTGAATTACGTGTCTGGGTTCGTGCCTTCGGGTGGGATGGTGCCAGAGAGTATGGTACCGATGGGCGTCATTGCGAAATGGTATGAGAACTTTATGAATAAAGTAAGAGCGGGAGGGACGGGGTTTTTAGAAAGGGGGGAATAACGTCGAGCGTGTACGGAACGACTTATGGATCTACTTTTGTACTCTCCCGGAGCGGGTTTCTCAGATTTGATTGTACATTCGACGCGACGTTTGTAGGAATTAGCAATTCAAGTGTTATCCCATCTCGGTCGCATCGGAACAGGGGTACGCTCGAAAGGAGTAAATAACAGGTGACGTGAGTTAACTGGACTTGGCCTCCTCACGACCAATGTTTTCGGCCGGTACTTTTAGCTGTATGGTAAGTGTAATACAACTTCAATCTTTCCTGTTCCAGAGACCCGCCGTCTCCTCGTATGCCAAATAAATCGTTAACGCCTTATATCACCAGGCTGGATTGTCTTGTTGTTGACAGAATTAGACTCGCTCAGCAAGTGGTCATTTCTTCGCCTCTCACAGCCGCCATTATGGTCCTATGGACGTCCTGTGACTCCTGTCCGCTTCCACGACCGTGCTAAAACTGGTACAATCCTCGGCGCAAGTTAGTCAGGCGCTCAGTCAGTACGTATCATCCGTTGGAGGAACAAAATTGTCTTGCGGAAGGCTCCTCGACCAGATAAGACTGATCTTCTGAGGATGTGAGTGACCTCCGAGTCGTACCGTTCTTCCTCGTTCCCTTGATAAAGACCTACGGTGCAAATTTTCTGTCACTAGCGCCGGGTGGAGACAATACAGTACAATACCTCCTCAAATTCGATTTGGTATCCCATGGTGTCACCTGTCCTTGTCGCAAAGTTTCTTTTTGAGAACAGGTGCAACACCCATGCCAGACGTTAGTGGGGAACCACGCCGCTACAGCTTGCGATGAAGAACGGCCACCTCTCCACGGTTCAAACAATCCTATCGCAGCCCAAGGCATCCTATGGTGCCATCTCCATACTATAGCGTAGATTCCCGAGGAGATGGTACCCTCCACCGTCTTTGTTACTGTGATGACCGAGCGCCAAGTTATGAATGTGAATAGGCTAGGGGTCACGCCACTCTGCATCATTCTTAGGAACGAGGATCTTTCTCATCGTACTGGGATCGTTTCCTCACGTAACCTCAAGGCCAGGTTCTCTGACGTGACATTCATTTACCGGGATAGGCGTCTCATCAATCTTGGTAATGTGATGCTATCACTGGCGAAGCGTACCCATCGAGTTGTGTTTGCCTGAAAACATCGCGTGGTCCTTCCCCGTGAGTATCATTTATCGCATTCGTTGCTTCTCACTTGGGACGATTGGCTCGCCGGTTGAATAGACCCGATGTTATGCTCAAAGCGACGTCTGGATTAGACGCCACAACACCATGTTTAGCATGTTTGTCTGTCTCGAATCGCGATGTAACAACCCTACGTGGGACACACACACACCTTCCAAACAACGAAATGGAACAAAAAATTGCAGTCACGGAGCTAATGGCTGCGGGTCCGTGAGTTGGGCGAGGAGAACGCAAGAGTCCCTTCCGAAACGAACACGCGATGCGAGGCAAATGCAATTAAGCGACACGGTGTGCACCCCCTGTACCGCCGGCGTCGTTTGCCCGCTGCCAACGTCAGTGGGCCTGCGTCCATAAATGCTCAAACCAAAAGTTGTGTTGTGGCAGAGTGTTTGGAGAGGGAGGGTGGGAGACTCTTCACCGTGTAACCCGAGATGTTGCACTGATTCCCGACCCTGACTTGATCTTTCTTGATGCGTCTGATGCAGTGCGATATTCTAGGACCTCCTGCAACGTGCGACGGGATCGCACGAGCGGCCAATCATCGTGGTTGACGCGCCCGGTGGGTTCAAGGACCTGTCGGAATTACTCGATGCGGTAGTGAAACTATCCCAGGGACATTGCTGTTTGCTCGCTGCGGGCCGGACATTGGATGTTGTTGAGGAACCCTTTATCGGTCTGCCTTCGAGCTCTATCAACAACGAGAATGATGCGCGAAATGAGATGTACTCGCCCGCCGAGGAACTTGAATATTCAGAATCGCAAACACGCCTCAAGATCCCCACGTAGCATAGAGGTGAAATAACTTGGAAGTAAGTGTCCAAGACAGTTTATCCTCGATAGCCTGATGCTTGGAACATCCAGCATGATTAGGTTCTCGATACCCTGTTGTCCTGGTAGGATCGCGATGTTGACGCACTTTACATCTCCCCGGAGAATCAACATCACAACCAAAAAAAATCTGAGAAGTGCTCCACCTAGGACTGATGTAAAGTTATCGGAACACTTGTTCGGGTTCAACTTGCAACCCGCTACAGGACCTCAATAATGGGATTCAGGTCATACTCATGAGGAGGAAACGACGAGATCTGCGAATGATCAAACATTCGTGACCTGACTCATAAAATTCGTTGTCTTCTGATGGGTACAATAATACCATGTGGACAGGCTTAACGTTTGGCTGTTGGGAATGTCCGGCAGGTGAGATACGTTGCCACGAACCCCGTAGAATCAGATGTTAGGGGCCATCGACAAGGAATAATTCGGCTCGGGGATCGGCTCTTGTTATGTGGCTTGCATTAGCTCTGATGCCTCGAAAGCTTTCTCGACTTGCAGAGGCGTTGGAAACCAACTAGCCTGGGATCCTGCCAACGCACCAGTGTAATGCACTGACATCCTGGAGATCTGTGGCCGCGTGGGATTTGATGAGATGAAGCCTTGGTGCCATTCGAAGTTACGACGCTATCTCGATCATTTCGCCGTATAGTGATATTTTCTGTGTATCAATTTCTGCTTCGAAGTACCCGGACGCCAACGTCGAGGGCCCTAACTACTAGGTAACTACACCCAAACCGGGTGAACGGAAAGATGCCCTTGCACCCGCCGCAGTGGCCGTACGAAACGAATTTAACGAAACACCGGAATACCTGGCAAGAACCACTCGTTAAACATCTGCTGGGAATTGTTTTACTGTAAGGAATGCTACCCATTTTGTCATTCGATGCTACCGTCCGGGGGGGGGGCTCCAGTGAATCTGTCATCGTCCGCATCCTGCGGGAGCACGGAGCAGATCCCCGATGCGCTTGGTTGCTGTCAAAAGCAAGTACTTAGTTTGTTTTCATTTGTCGGGAAAATCATTTGCCCATGCCAAAGGCTGGTAATATTATACGGCACATTGGTTAGATTTCTGGCTACAATGTTGCTACAATGCATAAATTATCATGCACCTCAACTGGTTAAATACACAGACCTGTACTGAAGTGCGTCAGTTTGCAGACCGGACGGGAGTTGGCGTCATCAGATCCGAGTCCAGGTTGGTTGTACGAGCCGGGAGCAATCAGCCGAGGCTCCCGTTGCCTAGCTGGGATGTGAGAAGGGCCATCCCACTGACTAAGGACCGGGTGAGTAGTGCCGACACACAATCCCAGGTACCCTCACCAAACAACTGTCCCGCGGTTATAGCGCTGTGATCCTCGTTTAGGAGTCGCAGGGTGTGCGTTATGTATGAAGTCATGACTTAGGGTGAGCGCTTGGTATCTTGATAATTCGTTCTGCCAGTGAGCGATGCCCCACACGGGCGAAGCTGCAAGAGTTCCGCTGCCTTCTTCCTCCGTGTTTGTACGTTCTGAAATTTGCGCACATTCTTCCATGGGACTGTTGTCTGCTGCGGGGACATCGTTTGCACACAACTGAATCCGGGACCGGGACTGGTCACCATGACGTGCAAATGTTAGAATTGAGCTCCAAAGTGAAACAAACCGAGCTCGAAGTGCGAGTGCTATGCGTCCGACAGACCGACGGCGACGACTTGATCGGAGCAGTAACGGCAGCATGGTCGGGAACTACTGGTACTTGTGAAAGGACCGGTAGGGACAGGCCCGGGAGCAAAGGAACTCGAAGGGCCGGGCAAATGAGCGTTCATCGCAGGCCGGGAGGTGCGGGAACAATGAACCTGTTCAGAGCCCTACAAACAGTAAGTGCTCCTGTATGATCGGTGTGTCCTCGAGATGCTTCTTGATGGGTCGTAAGCGCAACGAGGTCGTTCTCTGTCCCGGGCGCTGGAAACATGCCATCAGCGTGACACCTCTAAATACCATGATAATGCAGCAGTAATGTCCGACTACAAGTCCGGAAAGATGTGATGCATGGACAACGAGTATAATAGTACTTACATATTGCAACCGGTGCGGTTCGCGGAAATCGGGATCTTCCGCACCCTTCAACCTTGTGGCGTGTGGTGCGGACCTGTATACTTATTACTTCTAAACGACATTATCATTGTCCCTCGCCATTCCATTCAGTACATCGGAGGTGATGGAGACCGCGATCGGACCGTTACTCGGTTGTTACTCAGGCAACGTTATAACCGGAATGAAACAAGGGGATTGAATCGCCGCCCGACTTTCTTTTCACGTTTCAAAACTTCTAATTGCTCCTGCCACCTGGCGTCCAGCCCTATCATTCGACTCATCGTCAAATATGCCGTACGATCGCTCCGGGACTTGTAAGTTACACTGCGCAAGAAGCGCGAATAATGATACTTCCTGGTCACAAGCACCTGCGGGGGTATTTCAACCACACATCACGTGCAACGATGTCCACCTGCGAACCACTGCCGCGCATTTCACAAGGGCATCACAGAGGTGGCTGAACGTCGCGAGTCTGCAGACCCAGAGGACATCACCCAGGACGGCTGTCCCATCACTTGCCGTCCAGGGCATGATCGCGCCAAGTCTCAGGGGGCATGTAAGCGGGCGACCTGGAAAGTGGGTGTAATTCTTCTATATTTCGTCCGGAAAAGAACCAGGAGGAACGGAAATTCCAGGACCTAGGACCCCCAAATATAATCAGGGGTCCAATAGTGGTGACTACCTGCCGATCTTGCATTTTCGGGCTTGATCCTTTACGAGAAACATGCGACACACTGCGGCACCTCTCGCACAGCGGAACATAGGCGACAGCGCTCGAAACCACAAGGTCAACAATCGAAGAACTCCGTGTAATACACGAAAAAGTGACCCTAGGGTTCGTAAGGCTCGGCCGCTTTGTCTTTTCCCGTTCGTTTTTGAATTTTAGATAATAATAATTGTGATAGTAGCCTATCTTCTTTATCGTGATCGGTGTATATAACGGGTCCCAACGTCCACCTTGCGTTTCCCGAGCATTCGTCTCTGTTTCCGTTGTGAGTCGCCCTTTCTAATTAACGCGACCTCTGGATGACCGTTTACGATCCCAGCTGAATCGATATGCCTTCTAAGGTCCATTACCCTGGTACTATCGCCCGATGGCTCCCCAAGGACCCCAGGGGTGTCGTCCGGGTGTACCAAAGCGACTTGCTCGCTCAGCTTATCGACGAGGGTATTTGCACACGAGCAGGTGATGTCGACGAGAAGCAATTTTCTCCCGTAATCCTCGAGTTCAAGAAACTGATCGAGGAGGACGCCGAGATATTTAGAGACTTCTACGAGATGTTCGACCAGGTTCGTCCTAACCCGGACTCTAACCAGCTTTTGGTAAGCGGCTAGTGTGGTAATTATTGATTGTATTCACCCCACTGACGTTCATTGTTTTTCGTCGGGGTTAGGTCACGAACCACATGCAGCTCCTCGCTGTTCTAGATAGGATCATTACTATGGCGCCGACCTACAGCTACACTAGCCCTCTTGTGAGCGGCGTCCCGATGTACGGCGTCCTTGCTCCTTTCTGCAATACTCCGGCTGGCTACCACGCGTTCACTAATTCCAAAGTCAACGGCATTTTCCACAAGATCTTTGACGAGTGGACGAGGTTCCTCGTCTCTCCAGCGTCACGCGACGTCTTGGTTGCCATAGAGGGGGGCTGGTTTAGCCCCGACGCGCTACAGGTACAGGACGACCGCCTTGGCATGCCTTTCGCGCAGGCGTTCGTGTGCTCCCCCGACCAGCCTCACATGGGCTTCAAGTCCTGGGACGACTTCTTTGGCAGGCGTTTCAGAGAAGGTATCCGCCCCACCTTTGCGCCCGACAACTCCGAGTTCATCAACACCGCCTGCGAGGCCATCACATACCGACTCGCTACCGATATACGAGCGACGGACGAGTTCTGGCTGAAGCAAATGCCCTATTCCCTCAATCATATCCTCAACTTCGACCCGCTTACACCCCAGCTGGTCGGTGGGACCGTCTTTCAGGGGATCCTTAGCTCTCTGGACTACCACCGGTGGCACAGCCCCGTCGATGGACGCGTTGTTAAGACGTGCATTGTCCCCGGAACGTACTACGCCGCGCGCCTGGACGACGATCCAGACCCAGATGTCATCTCCCGTTCGCAGGCCTTTGTCACCGCCATCTCTACGCGCGCACTCATCTTTATTGAGTCGGACAACCCGCATATCGGTTTGATGTGTTTCGTCGGGGTCGGTCTCGGAGAAGTTTCGACGACCAAGGTGGAGGTCAGGGAAGGGGACCGCATCAAGAAGGGGGACGAGATCGGATCGTTCCACTTTGGCGGGTCAACGCATTTGTTGATATTCCGTCCTGAGACCAAGTTGACGTTGTTGCCTGGTCCTGACGGTCCGAATGAGGCGAGGAAGGTTGGGACGTTATTGTTCCACGTGGAGAACGATACTCTCACCATCTAAGGCGACGGTGGAAACATCGGCCGTCCGCATCAGGCCCCAGTGATGATCCTGTTGGATAACAAATGGTGTATACTGGTACATGATTATGCACTACTTTGGACACTTTGAACTGTACTAGTTTTATTCCAGTTGCCACTTACCAAGTATTCTACAGATATATCTGATATTGAGACTAGTACCACATACTGTGTATTTAACAGGTTATGAGCCCTGCCAGTGCTCAAGCACACAGTAGTCAATTGACTCTTAAGGCTGTCCATATTCATAAGCTCAGTTACAAGTCAACATACTTTTCCAGCAGCTTCAGGTTCTCCACTTTAGGCATGGACGCAGAGACTTTGGCAAATCGATCTAGTGCCATGCGATGAGTCAGACCTGCCGCCATTTGCCTGGGAGCGTCCATGGGTGTTGATGGTTTGGTGATTTCCCTTCTGTGAGGGAGACTCAAGCTCCAGGCGGACTGGGTTAGAGGGAGACCCGAACACATTCCTCGTGCTGACCGTCTCTATTGATTCGACCCTACGGACCATTCTCTAACAAAGAATCTAACCAGCCTTCGGAGAACAACATTTCCTCGACGATCGGAATCCTCTGATCTGGGGTAGATGTGGTGAGCAGTCTGGGTTAAGGAGTCAGACACGCGCAAGATAAACTGGGTGGGGGTGATGCGACCTCACAAAACGCAGACATCCTCTATGCGCACAGACTGGGGAACCCGAGTGACTGGATACATGCCATGACGGGTGCATGTATGTGGATCGAATATGGACTGGTAATGTGGAGATACTTCTTCAAGGTTGGCCATACTTAGTTGTGGTCGCCCTGCGAGATGACACGAAGCCCTAGTCGAGATCTCTGGAAACTAACACGTGGAAGGATATCTCTTGTTCTTTCTCTAAACTCGATGTGGTCGGGCTACCTGACAAGTAGTAAGTCTCTAAGTAAGGCCCGAGTCACGACTCCGCGCCGGTGGTTCGAATCCAAATTGCATTACATAAGCCTGCCATGTTTCTCCCCCGTGCACTCAAACACATTTCAGGCTGGCAGCGAAGCCCCGCCAGCTTGGAGTGTGTAGTGCCGTTGCATGCCTGCCGCTATAGCACCACCAAACCTAACTTCGTGCGCATCGTCGAAGTTGGCCCGCGTGATGGCCTCCAGAACGAACCACGACCGATCCCCCCTCCCATTAAAGCAGAACTAATCAACCGGCTCGGGCAGGCGGGATTGCGAAACATTGAAGCAGGCAGCTTCGTTAGCCCCAAATGGGTACCTCAGGTCCGTCACTCTCACCCTTGTCACGATGCTACTACTTATCCCGTCCTGATCCACGGTGGTGCATATATGAAACAGATGGCAGGGACGAGAGAGGTCCTTTCTCTAATCGATCCCGTTCCAAACATTGAGCTCTCAGTACTCGTCCCAAACGGAAAAGGTCTCGACGAAGTCTTCCGCATTCTCTCCGCTTCCACCTCCCCTGATTCTGCCGCGAAGCCTCCACCGCCGGTTACAGAAGTAGCGATATTTACTGCCGCGACGGACGCATTTTCGCGGGCGAATACTAATGCCACAATATCGGAGTCCTTGGCGCGCCTCGAACCCGTGGCCCGCGCCGCCCGTGCTAAGGGGCTCCGGGTACGCGGTTATGTTTCGGTCATCGTCACATGTCCATATTCAGGACGCGTGGACCCACGTAGGGTGCGGGACGTCTCGAGAGAGCTGCTCCAGATGGGCTGTTACGAGGTTAGCCTGGGGGATACCACGGGCATGGGCACTCCAGCCAGCGTGCAAGCAGTGCTGGAAGAAGTCTGTAAGGAAATAGACCCAAGCAGGCTTGCCGGACACGTGAGTGCCTGTGTCCTTCTGCATTCCTGGATCAGCATCGATTATGTGCAACTTGGTTTACGTCGTCCCGAGTAGTTCCACGACACGAACGGAACGGCGCTTGCGAACATATTCACCGCGCTTGATATGGGCTTGCGCACTTTTGATGCCTCGGTCGGTGGACTCGGCGGGTGTCCTTATTCCCCCGGGGCTACCGGGAATGTTGCCACAGAGGACGTCGTATACGCCCTCACAGGAGAATCTTTCTACGGTAACATCGGAGAGTCATACTCTGGTCAATATCTCCCCTTTGCATCATTCCATGCTAATCTCCCTCGTCTCCCAGCACCTCCACGAACATTATCTTCCAGTCTGGGTTCGAGATGGGACGTTGGCCCGGTATCTCTTCCGTTGCTTGCAGAAACAGGCACGTGGATTTCTGACATCCTCGGGAGGGAGAGCACGAGTCGGGCAGGGCGTGCTTACCTCGCTCGGAAACGCCGGGAACAGCAGTTGGCCGAAAGGGCACAAGCACAGGCGAAGCTTTGAGCTTGCGTAACACTGGAACACACATTGAACAAACGTCGAGCGCACAGCATCGTTGATGGACATTGGAGACTAGGTCGCAACGTCCTGATCCTGTCGGTAGTTTGTACTTTTCATTTCCATCCTGCACCCGTAGTTCAAGGGCGTTTCTTGGATTCCTTGGTGTCCGACCCATGAAACCCTGTACGATCCTCGCGTTGTTTCTTCAAATCCAGACTTTCGAAGCCTGATCGGATCATTGGTTGCAGATGGTGGAGTTTGAAGCAGAGAGATAGAAAAAGCAGAAGCAGATATGCCACTGGATGCAAGTGTGCTCAACACGCCTATGATCTGGTTAGGCATGATCATCGTGGATGTGGATTGAACGACAGCATTGCCGGGCCTCATGGCGGTGTTATTCTGATGAGGGAAAAATATGGAGTTTGAAATGTTGGCGGATGGGAACTAACTTCCAAAAATGGTGGTAATAGACATTTGTCTGCCTCACATCCCGCTAACTCTCATCTTTCCATCTCCCCGTTCTCTGCGACGAGTGTCACCATGCCCATTCTTGGAATCCCCGCAGGATGGACCCGACCGCATCCTGCCCAGGAGAAAGAGCGACGCCGGTTTCCATGTCATGTCTGGTGGCACAGGGAATAATATCGGAATCGTTAGATATCAGGAGTCAGGACGACGTGAGGTTCCCCATTGTATTCAGATTCTCTAGGCATTGCGTTTAACTACTAGGACGGCACCCCCACCCTTGAAACGTCCGCTGGGTACGAGTGTGACTTGTATGCGGCTTTCGCCCCTTTCGGCTCTTGTGCTCCCAAGTCATGAGCGCTTGAGCGCCAAATCCGGATAGGGGCATGCACGTTTTCCTGACCGTCCATCGGACCCGTGGGGCGTCGAAGCTCCCGACTATAGGTATCGTTTCAGATGGGCCGTACATTAAAGTACTTCAAGTACTGACAATATTACTTTGAAGAGAGCCGATAATCGGCACCGGTGGGGACTTGCTATTTCGCCCTTTCCGCATCGGGCGACGCAGAGCCATGATTGAGGTCCCCGTTTACGCTTCTTTATTGATGCTGGGTCGAGTGCTACTATGGGAAACCGATGTCGCGCTCGCCGGCGGGCAGCTGGACAGCTGAAACGAGTCCAGTCATTCAGTTGACAAATACCCTTCATCGAGGGTGTGAATCGACTGTTCTAGATTGTCATCGTGTCGACGGTGTTCAACATACCGTTTAATGGGTTCCACCGCCCGCTTTTCGCTTCCTCACTATTGCCATCTGTATCGCCACTGTGAGTTGTCCTTTCCAATTAGCGCGATCCCTGGGTGACCGTTCGTAATCCCAGCTGAATCAACATGCCTTACAAGATCGCAACCAATGGTAGTACCGTCGCATGATGGTTGCCCAATAGGATTCCAGCGTCATCCGGAAGTACCAGAGCGACTCGCTCAACTTATCAACAAGGTGTCTGCACGCGCGAGGGTGGTGCTGACGAGAAACGACCTTCTCTTGTCATCCTTGAACTCAAAGAAACTGATCGAGGAGAACGTTGAGATATTCAGAAACTTTCACGAGATGCTGGGGACACATCCCAGTAGTGTGCACATTGTCATTTCAAGGAAATCCTATCAAAGTACATCGCAATACCAGCTACTTGGTACATCTTATAGTCGTATCGTACACTTTCTTGGGATCGGTTCTCCTCTGAAACTCCACCATCCTACCCGTTGCCTCAGGCGGTGATAGTGCCGTTATCCACATGGAACAACAAAGTACCAACCAACCTCGCCTCTTCCGGATCTTCCGGACCAGGCAACAATGTCAACTTGGTCTCGGGCCGGAAGATCAACAAATGCGTCGATCCGCCAAAGCGGAATGACCCGAGCTCGTCCCCCTTCTTGAGCCGATCCCCTTCTCTCACCTCCAACTTAGTCGTCGAAACTTCTCCAAGACCAACACCGACGAAACACATCAACC
>JBBPRU010000172.1:0-13735 GCA_038093245.1 Boletus holoroseus
AGTCGGTTTAACGAGTTGTGGGCCGCTCGCCGGGGTCGTGAGGCTTATGCTGTCAGTCCTTTGATGGTCCGTGGTCTCTATGCCCGGTCCTGAGGCTGCAGCTGCGCCTTCTTCGACTCTCCCATGCGGCGTTTCACCCTTATCGCCCGCTCTCTTTTCCATTTCAGGCGCGCTGTCAAAGCACCCAGTAAGGTAGTTGATGTCTTCTCGCGCTGTCTTGTAGTGTTGAAATTGCTTCAAAATTGAATTTGGAACAGTACAAGAAATCATTCTTCGTGTGATTGAATCCTCGACTTCGCTGAATTGCTCCGGTCGGGTTCCCACGATATAGTTGGCTACTCCTTGCCGTTCAACAACTTTCTGAATCATTCCGCGCCATGCTGACCAATTGCCGCCGTCTGTGCGAAGTTTGAAAACTTCAAAATCTTTGTCACTGGCCATGGAGAAAGTTTGAATGTGAGTGAGTTGGACTACTGAGCACCAGGGCTCATAACCTGTGAAAGAGCTTTAGAGTAGCTCTGTAGGATCTCAGTAATGTCACTGAGGAAAGAACTACAGTACAAAGTGTCTAACTATGGGTGCTTATGTAAGCTACCAAATATGTAATCAGTAATTCCAACATGGTTATCATAGTAGAGGAAGAAAAGAGATAAGGGTAAATCGTAACATTACCCCCTCAGTACAATTCAAGTCATCGATGCAGAAAAATAGTAAAAGATTATAAATGGCAGTAGCTACCTGCAGGGGAACTGGTGATGTTACCCCAGGCAACATCGTCATGGTCTTCCAAGTCGTTAGGTGGGGGGTGACGAGTTGGAGGGGGGTGGTCTGACGTTGGACCGGTGCTAGGGTGGTACGACAAGTAGGAGGGGGAACCTGTCTAAGAGGTCCTTGAGAGGGACATCCTCCTCTTGTGGAGGAAGAGGCGTGGGAGGAGTGGGAGGAGTGGGAGGAGTGGGAGGATTCTGGAGATAACCGGGGGTTAGGACGATGGAGAGGGCAGTGCTGCTGGTTATGCCCAGGGGCAGGGCGGAGGCAAGTGGGACAGTCATAGAGGTCGCAATCAATGCGAAGATGCCCTAGTCGATGGCAGGTATGACAGGTTTCAGAGTATCGGGGGTGAGATGGAAAAAGGATGGCATGGACTTCTTCTGGGGAGAAGGGTTCAGAGGAAGCTGAAGGGGTGGATGGCATACGAGGAATGGTTGGGAATTTGCGCATAAAACGATCAATGTCACGGAGTAAGCCTACCATTCCGAGTTGGTGTAAGGCTGAGGATATGCTTCCGATGAGGTCGCGGTGGACCTCGCCGATTAGGGTGCAAAAGAGAGCGCCGTTGGCCATAGCGGTATGGGGATTGGTGAGGAAGGAGAGGCGAGATGCCTGGTGGTATGCTCGGTGGAGGGCAAATAAAGGAGAACCGATATCCAGGTAGTGGTCGAGTGGGAGGGCAAACTGTGAGTCGGTGAGGTAGTGGGAGAGAGTGTGCAGGTCATCTGCGGTAGGGAAGTCATTGACAAGGCAGTTGGTGTACAAGGGAACGTCTACTACGTGGATTCCTTGAGGGAAGCCAGAGACAGGGGGAGGGGAGAGAGGTTGCCATGGGGTGGAGTGGGTTCCCCATCCAGGGGTAGCTGCGTGAGAAATAGTATCATCTATAGTAATGGAAGGAGGAGAAGAAGGTTCTACAGTAGGTTCTATGGTAGAGGGGGGAAGCGAGGAGACAGAGGAAAGGGTAGGAGAGGAAGGGGTTTGGTTGAGTTTGATGGCCATTGTGGTTTAGGTTGAGAGGTTCTGAGGGGTGAAGACGGAGGGGTGGAGTCTTTTATAGTCATTAAGAGCGGACTTGGCATGTTTTAATTCCTGCTCGGGTATCCAAGAATCTTCTTCGGCAGAGTATCCTTTCCATCGGATCAGGAAGGAGTGGCAAGAAGGGGTTCCATGGTGGCATAGAATTTTTTCAATTTCATATTCTTCTTCTCCCGAGATGAGGTCAGGAGGGGGGGCAGGGAAGTTTTCTCTGTGGACGGAGTTTTCGTGATAGGGTGATAAGAGGGAAGCATGGAAGACAGGGTGGATCTTCCAGGTTTTTGGGAGGTGGAGTTGGTAGATGATGGGAGATAGGACTTTGGTAATGGTGAAAGGTCCTTCTCATTTTGGGGCGAATTTTGGGGACGTGAGGGTGCATTTCAAATTTCATGCTTCCAGCCAAACTTTGTCTCCTTTCTTGAATGGGGTGAAGGATTGTCAGGTTCTGGCTGCCATTACTTGCCTGGCGAGTTCATGGGATGCAAGAGCTTCGTTTCGTGCAGCAGAGAGGGATTTGAGGCAAATTTTGACTGCAGGGAGGGGGGATTGAGTGATGATAGTAGGTAGGGCACAGGGTTCATATCCCATCATGAGATAGAACGGGGATTGGTTGGTGACAGAATGAGGGCGGTGATTGTGGGCAAATTCAGCATGGGAGATCATTTCGGAGATAAGTTTCTATTTCCTGGTTAACTCGTTCGGTTTCACCATCAGATTGTGGGTGGTAAGCGATGGAGAAGGATAAGTCGTATTTTAGGAGTTTCCCAAGTTCTCTGGTGAAGGAGGAAGCGAATTGGGGGCCTCAATCTGAGATGACTTTGTCAAAGAGTCCGAAGTGGAGGTATACTTTGTGAATAAAGAGGGAGGCAATCCCTTCTGCTGTGACAGTTTTCTTTGTGGGGCAGAGAATTACCCCTTTAGTAAGGCCATGGTCGACCACGACCAAGAGAGAGTCAAAGGAAGAGGAAAGGGGCAGGTCGGTGATGAGATTGCAGGATATCTGCTGGAAGGGGCAGGAATAGGAGGAGGGAATGGGGTTGAGAGGAGGGACAGTAGGGTGTGTGTTGGACTTGTTTTGTTGGCAGGTTGCACATCCTTCAATGTATTTTCGTACATAGGAGGCAAGACTGGGCCACCAGAATTCTGATGCAATGAGCTGGCAGGTTTTGAGGTAACCAGGGTGGCTGGCTGATTCATGGTCATGACATCGCTGGAGGATGGATCAATGGAGTGAGTTGTCGGGGGGAATGTAGACACGTCCTTGGTAAGTGAGGATGCCCTCGGAAACCTGCCAGTTGGAGAGGCAGGAGCGGAAAGTGGAGGGGATAGAGTCGTCCATGGATTGGAGGGCTTGGAGGATGAGGGGGTCACCATCGGAGGAGGATTTGATGTGGTTGGAGAGGGCGACATCGATGACATTGACAAAAAGGGAAGGGGGGAGTACGACCACATCATCGTTGTCAGTGTCGGTAGAGGGGATTCGGTCAGGGCATCAGGACAGGGCATCTGGGCTGGAAAGGAGAGAACCAGGGACATGAATCATCTTTAGATCAAAATCAGAAAGGTCTAGGAGCCAGTGAGCTTGTCGTTGGTTGAGATTTTGAGGTTGGCGGAAATAGGTGAGGTTCTTGTGGTCAGTGAATACTTGGACAGGAAAGGGGATCCATGGAGATAATGTCACCAGGTTTTGAGGGCACGGATGATTGCTAGGAGTTCCCGGTCATATGCAGATGTTGTAGTTCCATTCTGCGGGGGAGAAGGATTGCGAGAGGTAGGAACAAGGGTGCCATTCCCCATTCGAATCTGTTTGGAGAAGAATACCTCCAGTTGCATGTTTAGAGGCATTGGTGGCAATGGCAAAAGGGGCAGAGAGGTTTGGAAGATGTAGGACGGGTTCAGAGAGGAAGAGGTCTTTGAGTGCTTTGAAGGCAGAATTGCAAGAGGATGACCAGTGCCAAGGGAGGTTCTTCTTGGTTAGATTGATGAGGGGCCTTGCGATGTTGGAATAGTTGGGGATGAATCGTCAATAGAAGTTGGCAAAGCCAAGGAAGGATTGAACATCCTTAACTTTTGTGGGAGTGGGCCAGCTAGCAATGCCATTGAGTTTTACTGGGTCCATGGCAAGTTGACCTGGTTTGACAATCATCCCAAGGTAGTCGACCTCTTCTGCTGTGAAGGTACACTTCTCAAGTTTGAGGTGAAGGTCAAGTTCCTTCATTCATTGGAGAACTCGTTTAGTTTGTTTGGTGTGGGTGGTGTCATCGGGGGAGAAGATGAGAAGGTCGTCCATATAGATGACTAACCATCCTTCCGCAATCATATCACGGAAAGAATCATTTATGAAGAGTTGGAAAGAGGCGGGAGAGTTGGTGAGGCCGAAGAACATAATGGTGGGTTTGAAGAGTCCTTTGTGGGTGATGAAGGCCGCTTTCCATTGATGGCCATCCTTGATTCATATGTTGTTATATCCCCATCGGACATCGAACTTAGTGAATGTCTTTGCGTCTCGTAGTTTGTCAACGAGGTCGGAGATAAGGGGGAGTGGGTAAGCGTCTCTGGTGGTATGTTCATTGAGGTACCTGTAATCCTGGCAAGGGCGAAGTCCTCCGTCCTTTTTCTTGACGAAGAAGAAGGGTGAGGCTTGAGGGGAATTAGAGGGGTGGATCTTGCCAGTTTTTAGATTTTCGTGGAGGAAACCTTCCGTAGCTTTCTGTTCTTCGGGAGAAAGGGGATAGATTTTTCCAACTTTGGGGGTAAAGGATTCGTCGAGGTTAATCTCGTGATCATAGGGTCTGGAGGGGGGAACGTGGTTGGTTGCCTCTTTGGAGAAGACAGAGGTGAATTCGGAGTATTTGGATGGGAGGGTAGCCTTAGGTTTGGCCTTTTCTGCAGCCATAGCTAGTTCAGTGGTGGTGGTCAATTTAGAGATGATTTGGGAGGACGCAGGGAGGAAGCGAGAGCCACAATGGATGATTCGATGGATGGTGTGATTTTCGTGAGCTTGAGCGATGTAGGCAGATTCTTCTTCCCATTTATTGTATTGGAAGAGGTGGTGATCAGTGATTGCATCGACATTAACATGCTGATGGGGGCGGGTGGTTGTTTTACGGAAGAAAGTGTCATTCCGTTTGACGTCAATGGAGAATGAGGAGAAGAGTTCTTTAGATTGGTCCACAGATTCTTTGATGGAGAGGGTTCGTCTTTGCCAGTTGATAGTGGGGTTGGTCTTCTTTAGCCAAGGTAGTCCTAGAATAATGTTTTCATGGCCTAGGGAGATTACATAGAACAAGGCTTTGGTGGCAATCCCTTCGATGTTGACAAAGAGGGTGGTAGAGAAGCATATAACTCCCTTTTTGTTGATGGAGTTACATATCTGTGTTGCGGGCATAGATGGGTTCAGGGAGTCGTTTTACAGGAGATTGTGTTTTTGAGTGAATGCCCAGTCGATGCAGGAGATACTTGCTCCACTATCGATGAGGGCTCTGGTGTCGACGGCTTTCATGGTATGCGAAGGTATGATGAGTTGAATGGGGATTTGCATAGCAGATGTTGTAACTACATGTACATTGTTTCATGTAGAGGAGGGGGGAGAAACTGGTGTCGATTCAGCTCTCTGCTTTAAAAATCCAAAGAGGTGAAAGAAATTTTGCAGACTATCTTTTCCTCATCGTCATCGTCATCATCCTCAATCTCTTTGAGGGCAGGGATCTCTTCTTTTTGGATTTGTTGGACTTTCTTCTTGTTTGATGGGAAGT
The DNA here is from genome assembly GCA_038093245.1 of Boletus holoroseus. Taxonomy (NCBI): domain Eukaryota; kingdom Fungi; phylum Basidiomycota; class Agaricomycetes; order Boletales; family Boletaceae; genus Boletus; species Boletus holoroseus. Next base: position 5,565 of record JBBPRU010000172.1, read on the forward strand.
TGGGACATGTGGTGCTGAGGTGTCCTCCTTTTCGACATCTGAAACAAAGTCCCTTTTCAATGCAGCGTTTTCTTTCTTCAGGGGTGAGTTTGGACATTTTGACAATGCCAACATCCATGGCATTGGGGTCTTTCCCTGGACGAGGAGGAGTGAGAAGAGTTGGAGTAGGAGTGGTAGGTCTGGTGGGAGGGTTTCTGGTTTCGATGGGCGATTTCGTCGGCTTGGTTCCACTTGGTGGAGAAGTGGGTAGCTTTCTTGTACCATTCTTCGATGGTAGTGGGGGGGGTGTCCATGGTAAGGATATGTCGCATGAGAAAGATAGGGATACCTGCAGCGAAGTACCCAATGAGGACGTTCTGGTCGGAGATTTTGGCGAGGGAGACGTTATTTTTGAATTCTGAGATATATTCAGCAAGGGAGGGAGAGAAGGAGTTACCCTTCTTGATCATTTGCTTGGTGGAGAGCCAGGCGACAGAGTTTCCGATGGTGTCGTGGTGTTCAAAGGATTTATTGAAGTTGGTGACGAAGTCAATGAAGGTTCCCATAGAGATGGTAGTTCCTAGGATGGTTTTCTGTCGGAAGGTGGAGGTCCAGGTGAGGGCTGATCCTTTGGTCATGTATGAGAGGGCGAAGGCAATTTTCTTTTCATCGGAGTTATATACATCTTTGTTTACAGTGAGGTAGAATTGAATGGTGTTGAGCCATTCAGTGGAACGTTCATAGGACCTGTCGAAGGGTTCAGGTACTCTGAGGCAGAGTTCGGTGGGTTTGGAAGAAGACATGGGAGTAGGGGGGGTGGTCGAGGATTGGGAGGGGGGCGAGGAGGAAGTGGGAAGAGCGGAGTGGATGAGGTGGGGGTGGGGGAAGGGGAAGTGGGTTCTCGAGGGATGTTTAGCTGTCCTGAGAAGCTGTGGGAGAGCTGAAGGGTTTCTTGTTCCTCTTCTGGTGGAGGTAGGGTGATGTTGGTGTTGTAGAGTTCTTCTTCAGTGTTGGAGTGTGATGGTTCAGAGTTTGAGTCATGTGAAGGTGTGTCTCGAGGTCTAGACCAACGAGAGTAGGGCAAGGAGGATCATTGGGACGAAATGGTGAAGAGCTACAACGGTGGTAGTCTTTTTGAAGAAGAACCTTGGTCTTTTGTTATGCTTGGTCCGGGTAGGAACGAGCATAGACTTGAAGGGTTCAAAGGGTCAAAGGTTCAAAGAACGGTTCAGAGAATAGACTCAAGAACTGAGGTTCAGGTAGCGACGGCTACTGAGGTTCAAGGAGTCTAGCATACACTCAAAGTAGTACGAAGACTTATTGAAGGTCCAGGGAATGATGATCAGGTATATTCGAGGTCAAGGTAAGTAGACCAAGGTTAGGAAAATACATCGTTGGTATCGTTGTTTATATGGAAGAGCCAAGATGGAATGAAGTAAGCTATAGAACACAATAGAAAGACAAGAAAGTTATTAGTAATACATGGGAATTGAAGATGGGAGAAGGTAATCAAATGGTGAAGAAGGATGAGTCATACGGGGCTCAAACGGCATAACTCTGTGACTGGGAAGAAGTCTGAATGGTTATCATAGTAGAGGAAGAAAAGAGATAAGGGTAAATCATAACACAAGGTACATTTCTTTGTTTGGCGACATGACAGGATTTATAACGACACCCAGGCAACTACCTGTGATCAGTTTAGAAATGGGGGAGGAACAAGACTATTTGGGCACCCACAACCTTTGGCCCCCTTCCTCCATCCACCCCAGCACCTTGTGTCTGTTTCTGGTCTGCATGCCCATTACCTGGCCTGCTCCTATAGTTGATGTCCCCTTGTCCACTCTGTTCCTAGCATTGGCGTGCTGTCATATCCCGTAAATCCAAGTCAACTCTAACTCCATCTGACCAACTCCAGTGTGTTCTCGTGCAAGATGTATCTCCAGACTTCTGGACATCCGTATATACTTCCATATATAGTAACTCTTGTTTATGTTTCTCCTTTTGTACTAGTTTCCGCTTCATACATACCTCCAATCCTGTGTTCGCTTAGGAGCACAGCTCTGGCTATACTTCCCTCTGAACTCCATTACTTACCAATCACTTACCAATTACTTAGTAATACAACTCTCCGCCCTCCGTATATAAACCTCCATATGATCTCTGTACTTTAGCTTGTAATTGACTTAAATACAACTTAAACATGATCTAAACTCGATTCTCTCCTCCCATCCTTCTCCGTCCTACTCCGTTTCGAAATCTTAGGTGCGAACCCAAGCTTGGCGCACCACATAAGGTGAAGCCAGAGCCTTTCTGCACGAAACTCCAGAGTTCTGGAGTTATCCCTTGGAGATCTGTCTTGGTTTTAATGGGCACAGATGAGTGGAATCCATAGAACAAGGTGCTATTTTAAGTAGTACCTTAACCCCACCAGCTGTCATAGTTGCCTGTAAGGTAGCTACCCATCTACAATTTGTTTTCTCATCTATGTATGTATGTACCGCAGTGAGAAGGAAAAGCAGTAAAATTTTGTACACTGTAAGAGTCTGTAGTATGTCTGTAGTATGCCTGTACAGCACTGTGCAGATTTGGAATCATGTCAACAGAAATCACAGATCAGGTGACCTGCTAGTTGATTAGTATTTTAATGTTTAGCCAAACAATTCAACATTTCACTTGCTTGTGGCCACCATGTCCTGACATAGCCCTAGGCCTTATGTCGCCCTCTCTGATACATCCCATTCAACTCAACTATCCAGATTACCCTACACCATGACCCCACCTCCACGCTCTCGACCCTGTACCCAGCTTCAAGTTCCATCCAGCATTGATGCTGACAAGATGGCAACACAAACTGTGAATTACTGTACATATATGAACATACTTGCAGACCACACTGCAGCCATTAGAACATACCCAGATTCTGATGGTGCTTACCAGCATATTATAGATCAAGGACGTGTTTCGCCACCCGAAACTGCATGGCCACAACTCGACTCCCAAGGATAGGACAAGCTTCATTGTTGGATGGAGGCCATTATTCACCACCCATCTACTTCCACAGTGGAGTAATTGGTTAACTATTCATTCAAATTTATACTGGTACTGATGACAATATCATAGCCACCTTGAGATTTGCTGTGCTGCACACACCCGACTTTTGTTGCAACATGATATTCTTCATCACTTACCATATTCTGAGTATCTCAAAATTGAAGGAAAGATCAACAAGCTCAGGTGAGACTTTATTTCTAATTTTGATATGGTGGTAGTATTGATACAGTGATAGAGCTGTGCAAAGGCGCAAGCTTGCCCAATCAAAGGATCAGCAATTCCATGGTCTTATCCTGCTGCCTCCTCTACCACCCATGGAGGAACCGGACTCCCGAGCCCATCACTATGTTGTCTCCACAGACTTATCAAATGCTTTGCTTGACTTCACACCTACTCCTGTGATTATTGGCCAATGGTTCCACCTCATTGATCCAACCACAGAAATGGAACTTCCCTATCGTGTTTGCAAGATTGAGATGTCTTCAGATGGGTGCAGCTTTGCTGTACAATATGAGGAGACTAGGTATGACCATAACACAAATTGACACAAGTGTTCTCACTCCTATGCCAGGGACCCTACTGTTGTTGATCGCAATGAGCTCAAGGAGATGCTTCAGTCCAGTGTAGTTGTGTCAATGGACTCAGACCTTCCCATTAGCACGAGTCATTGATGATCCAAATCAGCAACCAATGCAAATGTAAACAAATGTCAATCGCTTTTGGTCCCTGATTGTTTCATTCCACTTCTAAGTAAAATACATATATTACCTTGGTTGCAAAACAAGGTCTGATGACGGCCATATCACTTTTTTTGCTAATTGTCTACATGCATTACATGATGCACCAGCATCTGTGGCAAAACCCGCTATGCCATGCGTCCATCCTAACAGTAAAAATTCACCTTCTTGGTTTGAGTCACCTGTATAGCTTATACTATGTGGAAATCTACACGCCATCTCGAATGAAACCTGACATGCCCAGATTTTACATATTACCTTGCTTGAAAAATTGAAGAAGGATCGATGATGGAACTATCCAATGCACAAGACTGCATATATAAGGTTAACAATCATACAACTGCAGCCCTGCCCAGGATCGCGCAGCAACCTGTTAATCCAATGGATCATGCAATTGCATGCAAACGTTTGCTTGGGTACTCCCTTTGTATGCCCAACACATGTGGTAGCAAATGCAACACGATCTGTGTTGCAGACGACATGCTGTTTCGGATGGATGCACAGCCAGCATGTTCACTTGTACACACACCCCGCTCGCCCACTGTTGGGATCGCACAGATCTGGTGAATAAATGAGCAAGCAGAGCAGTTGAAATAACATCAACATCCCAATTGGGAGACAATTCTATACCGTGAAGATGACAAGCATCGCGTGAGGCATCCACAGACAGACTGAAAGGTGAGACAGACATACCAAATGTAAACTCAGGATATAGGATATCCCATATGATGGGCAAACTGTCTGAATGCGCATGACTAAATGAACACGATGATCTACTTTCATCAGCGTCAGAAAGACGAGCATGATTAGTCATTGATTGGGCTACACACTCGACCTCCAACGTTACACATGATTCAAAAGAGGCAGCACGAAGATCAGAGGCAACAATTCTACATAAAGAAATCCACTTGCAACCAACGACCATGTCGCATTCCAAAGTAGGCACGACATCAAAAAATATGTCTGTGATCAGAGAATCACTATTGTATTCAGCCGAAAGAACCGTGCATAGCAGGCTGTTTTGATGTGACACACTGCAGCGAAGCACCGCAGCAGGAGAAAGTCAACAGCGTGAAATGCTATCATCAAAACATCCAGAGACGACCTTTCCATTGAATAACATGTTAAAAATGAGCGGTAAGGGAATGAAAACGGACAGGAAACGATCCACAGGATCTTGTTCTGACTTTAAAAGATGGCACAGAGATGGTCAATCGAAAGGGAGCATTATCCAATAGATCACATTGGTAAGATTACCAGTTTAGTCCAAGCATATTTAAAATTGAATTACTATATTCGGCCAGATGAACAAATCCCTGCAAGACGGGGTGCTGAGACACCACCCTATAAAACCCACTACTTACGTAGCGGGAATAAACCTAAATATATTGAGACAGGTTTTCTGGGTGCAGATCTAAATCAGGTTTCAAACCCAAAGGAGTTAGGTGAATGCCACTCACCAGGAATTCTAGTGCAAAGAACATCTGATTTGAAGCTAAACTGCAGCAAGCCTGAGCAGCCATTGACATCACTGGATACTGTGCAACCTGACAGGTGGAGCCTGGTGGAATCTATGGGCAAGAGTCATGTACCAAGCCCGCGTCGGGCATTCACATAAGGCACTGCTGCAGTGATCATTATTAGAAATCTGTACAATGGTATTACCACAGGGAGGGATAGGAACAGGCAAACTTACGCACATGACAAATTGCCTGCTGAAAGCTGGCATGTGTGATCCTTCCAAGCCCACAGTGCATCCGTGTCAGTAGCTCAATTGTGACTCAGACATGGAACATAAGTCCCCCCCATCTTTAGGAGGTACATATTGCCTCCCACTGTGAGTCCATGGTTGTTGTGTCCAAACTTTCAAGTTGTTGGTCAGCTCTGCCCGACAAGCTGGAACATATGATTTTTTAATTGACAAGGAGAGAACCAGGAGAGTTGTACAACTAAATACTGGTGGCTTGACACATGAAAGAATGGTTGGTCATTTGAACAACTATATTACTAGTACTTGCTGAAATCCTTCATGCCAAGGGTTGAGCCTATCCTTTACAGAAAAGTCACCGTTTTTTCAGAACCAAATGCATGGAAACTGATAAACTCACTCATCTTTCGGTTGAAGACTGTTGGCTCTCTCTTCATCAGCATCAGTATCCTCCCTGGCACCACTGCAACACTCCTCTGCCTCTGTCCTTGTCTGAGGAATCTCAACCTACGGGCAGGCAGGAATGGTTTCTGTTACTTCAAAACGATCCTCAATGTCCTCAATAACCTCATCCACCTGAGGTCCCTCTCAGTCGATCCTGCTATGTTGTTTGGCACACGCTTTGTGCACCTCCCTGACGCAGCCACCCTCCACTGTGTTACCCATCTCGATCTGAGCACGACTTAGACTTGGGAAGCCATCACTACAGGATTCCACCATTTAACTAGCTTGACTCACCTCTCCTTGAATGATCCATGGATAGTTGTGCTCTGTCGAGCCAACAGGTGGTGTTACCAGGTGCATGGGGCTTTCTGGCTGCACATGGTGGACATAATGGCATGGCACAAGGAGAATAACAGTAAGTACTACTGTGCCTGTGCACAGGACAAAGCTTACCTTGAACCACAGTCAGTACTGTGGCACATCCTACCGTTACGGTCATGGAGGATATTATAACTTCAACCTATACAATTATGAAATATGGCCTAAGCACCAACATGCTACAGGAGTAAGTGTGCATACCTCATTGTAAACCACACTCAGGTCAGTATTATGGAATGGGTGTGCTTCATCACATCCAAATCAGAGGACGTTGGCTGACTTACATAATGAATTTGTGATTGTTTGTCTCACTCTGATCATCCCTCTCCACAATGGCCCCCTGGGCTGTTGGCAGGAAATGACCCCAACTCTTGGGGGAATTCACTCAGTACATTTCTGAAAGTGACCTTACTTTTTGCAGTGTATTTGCATCTGTTACAATTCTGGGAGAACCCCTAACTCTTTCTCCCTCTCCCATCCCCTCTCCCCTGCTCACAGAGGATCATGCGGGATATCCTGTCTTCAACTCCTTATTCCCAACACCAGACCTGTCCAGCACAGCCTGGGCACAGCTCCTCAAGGCAGAGCTCTTCTCTGCCTCGTCATACCCAACTCCTCCCGATTCCTCTCTGGTTTGATCCCTCTCTAGGGCTGTACTTATATATTAACAGACACTGCCTCTCCTCTGGCTGTTCTCTCACACAGCCGTCGTGATCCTATTGTTAGATTTTGTTTATGGTAAACCTTACATAAGCATGGTCTTACACCACGCAGCTTTCTCTTACCGCACCTCAGTGAACTTATAGTATCACTGAGGTGAGTTGGATACTATTCCATACTTTCTACATTACTTATCCTGTTGTAGACTCCAACAGGTGACTACCTAATATATAGTGAACTTATAGTATCACTGAGACTCCAACAGGTTATGAGCCCTGCTCTCTAACCAAGTCCAGTACAAATTTTCGAAGCCTTACTAATAAAGCTGTCGAGCCCGGACCGCAATTGAAATGTCGCATTCATTTAAGCTTGGAGATGAGTTCATGAAGATTCCGAAGCTAGACGCTACTGGAAAGAACTGGCCCATTTGGAAAGGCCGACTTGAACTATCACTGTCAACGAGAGGCCTTATTGGTCATCTCACCGGACTGTCACCAAAGCCTATTGACCCTGCGACTACGAGATCGAAAGGTTGGACACCAACCACTGCGGCTGAAAAGCTGGAAGTAGAAACCTATGAGAAGTCACTCAAGGATTGACTTGAAAAGGATGCCATCATCAGACAACAAATTGCCGTCGTCATACCCGACTCTCTCTTCATCCGGTTACTTGGAAAGACTATGGCCGAAGAGTACTACACCGCCCTCACCACCCTCTTCAAACAACGATCACTTGTCGTCAGCATCAAGCTGAGACGTCAGCTCGGCGAACTGAAACTAAAAGATGGTGGTGATGCGCGCGCGCACATGGAAAAGATCCTAACCATGCGCGAAGACCTGGCATCAATGGGGAAACCCGTACTAGACGAAGATTTATTCAACATTATATTTGCCTCGCTACCCCGCTCATACAATGGCGTCCTAACGTCCATTTCATTGACCATAAAGCTAAATGCCAAGACTGTATCCTCCGACCAGCTAATGAACTTGGTTGTCGACGAATACGACCGACTCACAATCCAGGACAGTGGGAAATCTAAATCCAAGAGCGATGATGCCGCTTTCTCAGCCGAACATTCGAAGAAGAAACGAACAAATCTCACCTGCTTCAACTGTGGCTGGACTGGCCATAAAAAGTCGCAGTGCTGGGAGGAAGGAGGTGGCCAAGGCAAAGCCCCGAAGGGCTGGAAACCTCGCGGCAAGAAGAACTCGTCG
>JBBPRU010000173.1:0-13710 GCA_038093245.1 Boletus holoroseus
CGGGACGCCGTGCCAGCACAAACACGCGCTCCGCATCCGCCAACTGCGTCCTAAACACCGTCAAATTGAACCCAAGTCGATCTGCAAACTCGGCTGTCACCCCTATGGTGGCACGCAATGCCAAACCGACCGTGGCCTTTGGGTTCCGCGCAAAGTCCATCACCGAGATTGACGAGACCGAAAAAGTGATAATCAACGGCGCCCCGGTCCGCCATGGAGGTCGCGTCGCACACGTATCTGTACCCGTAGTTGCGTTCGCGTCGCCTTCGATGACCACGCCAATCCGGTGCTCGCCTGTACCAGAGACGCGCAGCGACCCAAACGTAGCCGAGGTGACTGCGAACCAGTTTTGACGCGGCCCGTCGTGCATGTCGCATTGCAACACCGGGGTCCCGACGGTCATAAAGTCCGGCTCGAGTCTCATGATAGCATCTCGGGGAACGACGAGCATGAGCGTGACGACCTGCGGGATGTGCGTCCGAGTCCAGTCGCGGAATAGCCCGAGGTCGTCGTTGTCTTCAAACCGGAGGCGGTGGAGAGCCGGAACAGACATCCACGGGGTGGTGTACACACCAAGGATATGTAGTTGACAACAAAGTTCTTGGTATGCATGTTGTCCCGTGATCAACGGCCCGTCGGCTAAAACCAAGTCCTCAAATAGATCCATCGCGCGGTACCAGTTCGTCTCTACCCTTGTCTTCACGAAATGCACGAAGAGGGCAAAGGAACGGCGGTTATAGTGCAGGACGCCGGAACGCTGTAGTTCTCGGAGCATACGCTCGGGCGAGAAGGAGAGGAGTTGGAATCGGGACCTGACGTCCTCGTCGGAGAACATGTGGAGATAGACGCGAAAGAGAAAGCTAGCGAGGTCTTCCGGGGAAAAGCATAGGCGCTGGGGAGGTGTTGGCACGACGCCAGGCTCATGCTGTACACTTGGTCCTCCGAGCCCAATCACCTTCCAGGCCACCCGTTCATGATACTGTTTCGCGTCCTCGCTCATTATCATGGTTTCGTGGACATTGGAACGTGTGCTGAATTGAGATATAAACGTCGAAGGGATGATGCCCAAGAGGAGAGCCATGGTCGGGAGGTCGCCACAGACGTGGTCTAGAATTGCCTCGGAAGGGCTGTCACCCGTCCTGAGAAGCCCTTCGGTATATAACGTCGCCGAATGTGTTCTGCATAGGAGCGGCGCAGTGACGACGAGGATATTGACAAGTCCAGCGTGATCCAGAAAATTCGACGTGTCAATCACATTGAACGACAGTGGCGCCGGCGACAGAGCATTGCGCCCATAATAGTGGTCGTCGAGCGTGATAGTGGACAACCGCCATGGAGAGATATTGTACGGCGTGACAGGGGACCGCGTCACCTCACAATACTTGAGTGCTTGGCAGAGCATCAACGCGTCGCCGGCAAACATTCGGATGACGAATGTAGGCGACGATGAGTTGCTGCCCTTCAAGCGCTTGATCACCGCCGTGCACCAGCGCGAAAACTGGTCCTTGGCGACGCGTACTACCTCGTGTGGTGGGATACGCTCATGAGGGCAGGCACCTTTGCTCGATGCGAAGGCCTCCGCGAGATGGAACCCGGTGAGTGGATCCGTTCCGTAATGTACGGAAAACTTGTCCCCGTCGATGGAAAAAGCAAAGGTGGGATTGACAGTCAAGCGTCGCTTTTGGCCTTGTGCACCGTCGTCAGTAATCCCGGAGGACCAGTAACTGCTAAATTGGCGCGAGACAACCCGGTGTGCGTGTAACGCGAGAGGTCCCGCAGAACGAGCCGCAGTCGTAGTACCTCCGAGTCCTACTTTCCGTGACATTTCCTTCATGCCGTCATTGAAACGCTGTTCAAAGCGCTTCACCCGCCGGGAAGATACGGCCGCTGTATCAAGGTAGGTGGTCCAGACGCGTCGGAGCTCTCCAAGCGTTGCTGCATCGCAGACAGAGAGAAAGTAACCGTACGGGCCAGCTCTCCAAGTCTCCACGTTTTCTGCCAAAGCGACGAGCTTACGACATTGTTCGAAAAGCATCGAGAGCGAGGTCTGGTCGACAAACATGTGGTAGACGATGTTCCACAAGTTGTCTAACTTGTCTAGCACGCCCTCGTTGGCAAGGAGGGTGAACAATAATGCGTTGCGCGCTGTGATAAATCAGTGGAAATGCTCAAGAAACAAAAAGGGTGGATAAATGAGCCTCACCGAGTATAGCGACATCCACATCGCAACAAGTAATGTCAAATGTCCGCAGACCTGCGGTGCGTCAGATCCGGCGAATGATTGAACGAAATGGCACGTACACGTCAACGGATTCATCTCATTTGCGTATACGGTGTACAATATATGTCTAGGATCCCCACAGGCGAGAAGCAGGACATCTGCCTTGTTTTCAGGAGACAGATTTTCGGTCAAGCAGACCGCTGAGGTGTTTCCGACGGGGTAAAAATAGGTGACGGTAGGCCAAAACAAGAGGTGTGACATTCCTGTACAATGGACGAGTATGGATGTCAGCACCATCAATTCGAACCTAGTGAAGGCCAACATATCATACTCACTGGATGAGTGAGAACGGTACGCGATGCGAAGGGCTGTACAGGGTCAGTGACAATTTCGAGGGAAAGGAACGACGAGCACAGTCGTGGCCAGCTGGGAGAGGCTTTAAGGCAAATGGACTACAGCCGATGTGATCGCACCAGTGGAGTCATCGTTTCGGATTAGTGGCGCATGGGGGATCCAAGTCAGATGAGCCGCCGGATTCTAACGCTGTTGCAGCGAGGGGGGATACAGAAGTCCGCGGACCGTTCGTACTGTCCGTCGCAGTCGTCATTCGTAAACGTACAAAGGCGCAATTCAGTCGAGATTGTATCTGTCATGTTAGCTGGTAGCAACTGGCAATCGCCATCGGACTCTCAAGCATTTTACCCACATACTTTCGACCTACCAGCAGGCGTCCGGTATGAGTTCAGCGAATACATACCACCAAACGTCGAGTGAGGTGGGGCTCCATCGAGACGAGCCCAGGACTACCATCTGGATGTGCGTATGATCCGGCGTTTCTACCGAGAGCCTTCTGACAGCATCCACGAAGTCCGAACTCCTTGTTAAATCCTCGTGGCGGTCGATAACAAGCGGGAAGCGAAGCCTTTCAAAACGTTGCAAACAAATGTGTCTGAGCAATGCCGCGGAGACTTGGGCGGAGAGACCAATAAGTCGAGTCGAGCCTTCTTGGCGTTGCCAGTCGGGTCGGTGACATGTTCACCAGCAGCTGCGACGTGGTTGTCTTTCCGTAGAACTGCAAGGCGAAGCGTCCTGACCGAATGTGAAGGTTTCTCCCAAGCCCTCCTCATCAATGCAGGACAAATACATAACATTTCTGTAAAATACTGAGATGTGCGTAAGAAAATGCAGCTAGTGGTGATACTTGTAACAGATCCCAAGGTGTTCAGGTGAGCAGTTTTCCGCCGACATAATGATCCGAATCATCAACTCATTCAATCAACGTCCATAGTGGCTGCACCGCCGCCTGCCCCACCACCACGTCGACCGCGCCAACCTTTCCTTCCACCACGCTGCCACCGCTGAACTTCCGGTCGTGGGTTGTTCTGTTGACCGTGCACCTTGGGTTCTGCCCCTGGCGGTGCGACGAGGATTGTGGCACGGGGATCCGAGTTCATGATTGAATCCGAGCGCAATTTACTGTTCGTATAATGGACTTGAGTGGAGCCCACAGGGACAGATCCAGGAGGACTCACGGTCCGGAATCATCACCTGCCCCCATCAATACATCAACAGTTCCGTTCTCGTTAACCAGTTCCACACCACCAAGTCTTCTAGAAAGGCCAACGGATTGTACACCTACGACCACGACGCGGAGTATATGCCCATCTGCAGGCTGTTTATCGAATTTGGCAACCGCAGCTGCAGCATGCGCGGCTTGTTTGAAGGTCAGTCGGACAATTACGTTGTCAGACGCATGGTTGGTCACGAGGTCGGAGGAGATGATCGGGCCACACCGACGGAAGATGGCCTGTCGGGTATCGGAAAAAGGTAGAGAAACGAGAAAGGAGAAGACACACTTCGACATCGGCAGGAGTGGTTCCCTTCACGAGACCGTCGACCTGCACAACGTTACCGTTGGCGCTGGTGCTTGCCCCCTTGATGCTTATTCCACCTGCGGCAGTGGCTTCTCTGATTGCGCGTTGGATGAGGGGGGAATCGGGTTTGCGAGGGACTGCGGCGGAAGCGGATAACCGAGCGGAAAGTGAAGGCTTGTCTGGGTCTTCGTACAAGTCATGAGACCATTGCGCGTCTGAATCGCCTTTTGGGGGTCGAGAGGGGCGGGCCTAAGAGCGATAAAGCGCGTGCGTGCGGGATGGCCAAGGATGGACATTTTATTTTATTTTTTCAATGGACAGCCTTGGAGGATGCGAATCGTACAGTACGCACATAGGGCGAGTTTCGATTTGCAGATTTTGGACGGACGGGGCCACCGTCAGTGGTGGTAGAGAGACGGGCCAAGAGGGACATGATGGTGGTTCGGGAAAGAAAATGCGACGAAACTGCTCAAGACCGCTGTGTGCGCTTGTTTGGGGTGTGGCAGAAAACGAGAGCATGCGTCAACGTGAATCGACCTCAACATCCACAAAACCGCGAGCTTGACCCTCACAAAACCTGTCTATCAAAGACGTGTAGCTGCTACACCCCACGCGGCCAACGTTTTCATTTTCAACGAATTCTCATCGCCGAGCTGACACGACATGGGTGGTGCTGGTGCGTCTTCTTTTTAGGGCACTGGTTCTTGGGTATTGCGTCCTATTCACCCATCAAACAGGTTGGCTGTTCCTGTTCTCGGTTCTTATGGCCGCTGGACTGCTCTTCACGATGGTCTTCTTCGTGCGTCACCCGGAACTAGTCCAACTCAAGCGTGTTTTGACATGCAACATAGATCATCATGTTCTCTGACCTCGAATGCGACTACATCAATCCCATAGATCTCTGCAACAAGCTCAACCAGGTAATTGGATGACTGGTTGTCTTCCGCGTGCTCACAACGTGCAACCCCTAGTTTGTTCTGCCGGAAAACATTGCTCATGCTTTTCTCACCATTCTTTTCCTACTCTCGGGTCAATGGGTTGCATTTTTACTCAATCTCCCTCTCGTGCTCTATAACGCCAACAAGTATGTCCCTCGATCATGTGTGCGTTCATGGCATTCATTACACTTGAATAGGATACGAAACAAGAACCACATGTACGACGCCACTGAAATATTCCGCACGCTCTCTGGACATAAGAAAGAGAGTTTTATGAAACTCGGCTTTTACCTCTTGTCTTTCTTCTACTACCTGTACCGGTGTGTATCCCTCTTTCTCACCTCAATCTTCCGACCTCATATCCGAATTAGCATGATTGTTGCACTCATTTCGGAGAGCGAATGATTACCTGGCTCGTTCCCTAAAGGCTCAGGACAGCATATCTCTGTGCGGAGTTGATGGGACGTGTGCAGCGGCAAACTTGGGCTCGGCGTAGTGCGTCTTGCCTAGGGGGTGAGGTACATAGACATCTAATCTGCGATAAACGTAGGGCGCCTGGATATGCATGAGGAGCTTCGGCGGAGCGAGGGGGTTTCCCATGTTGTATATCGTCTCGTTGGGTGCTATGATCTTTGATTCTCTCATCGGCTGAGCTTGGTGTGGACTCGGATGGCCAATGTAAGGATTGTTGAATGGCAAGGCTTTGGTTCCGGCTCACTGCTGATTATCATGATGGCTTGGTGATTCTGGGGACCCCGGACGACGAGCTCAGCAGGTTTCCTCTCCGTGATAGTGGGCTGGGAAACGAGGCAGACGCCATTTTGTCGGGTAGTAACTGCCACTGATTCTGAACAGTCAAGCAAGCTCACCCCCGTCGCTGAGTGACAGCTACTACATAGTAGTAATCTGCAGGTACGACTTTCAACGCCCGAATAATATCTCGAGCAGTGAGTCAGAGCAATCATTTTGACGGGCGATGAACTAATAGTTGTACAGTCGCAATCACCGCTGCCATCGATACTGTGGAGGCGGAGAATTATATGTATCCGCCTATGACATCTTACAGGTGCTGCGGTCACTGTTGTTTTCTCGGGTGATCTCGGGTGGTCAGTCTGGGACACAGACTAACTAATACCAGGGGTGTCATTCGGGATCTTCACCGGCGATGCGGCCACCATCGAAAACCCCATACAGGCGCCCCGCCGACCCCTGCGACCATCGCTGGGGTCTGCCTTGCCTGTCACGATTTGCAGCTCGCCAGGAAGATTCCCAAACCCTGAGCTCGTTCGCTATTGGGAGCGAGTCCACACCTGACATCTCCTTCATCTCGTGGCGGCGATGCAATTTGCAGCGGTGGTCGGATCGTTGCGGAGGGTGTGATTCCATTACTGAGTCATGCAGTGGCCGTCACGCGGTGGTACAAGGTGTTCAAGCACCAGGACATCCACTTCGAACGCGGCGTGCTTGACAAAAGGTTGAACACCGCGGTTATCGACGCAGCAGAGGTTTGGGAAGCGGATAGTGTTCGTGCACATCATCTCCATCTGAGTTCATCCACATATCTAATTTTTCACCGACGATCTCCCTGATTGCATTTCGTTGGATGCTTGCTACCACTCTCTTTCATCGTGTAGGAGATATATCCGACAACGCAAAACAGGTCCAGCCAACTGTAAAAGATGCTATTGAATGCAAGTTTTCTTGTGAACTTTCCAGTCCTTCACCTGACACTCCTTCGAACAATACCTCACCCCCTTACATTTCCCGCAGAGAGACAGCGACCCTCCTTGCTTCCCGCATGCTCTGCATCGCCCCTGACCCGTCAGTGCATCTAACGTTATCCCCACCTTCTCCAAATACGGCACCGCGAACAGAGGGCTGATGGCTGCTCGAGTCGCATACGGGGCGAGTGACTTGAACCGCTTCGGAAATGTCTCCGTCCCTACCCCGACACCACAAGAACAGAAAGGGCTCTTCTCTGGATCTGCTCCGGCATCTGGATACAACGGAATCATTCCATGTGTCAAGTACTCGCAGGAGGGTCGGTGCGTCCAGGTTCGGCACCGTTCGACGAGCAGCGGAAGAAGGTAGCGCCAAGCCTCTGACTCATCTGGGTCAATTTTGATCGCGACGACACCAAATACGTCGAGTTTTCTCAGTTTATCCTGAATAGCCCTCGTCCCTGGAGCAACCCAAGCATCGGCGAGGACTGTGTGTGAACCAACGTCGAAACGAAGATCAGCGACGATGATAACAGCGAGAATTTCTTGTGTAGATGTGTTCTGCAATACGAAGACAGGGCAGATTGGACCTTGAACCCCGGCAGCAGAAAGTAATAGACTATGAAGAGAATCCTTCAGGTCCACGAAGGTGTCCTTGACTGTTGGGGATTTCTTCTCACGCACAGTACGTTCCCTGTGAGAGAACATAAGAGAGATATGGGGGACCAGCCACGTTGATGCTCCCGGATTCTCCGATGGCTTGAATAGAGGGCAACGATCTAGATTCACTCGGTGGACATTCCATGATGTTGGGACTGCACCATTGAGCACAGTAAAGAACCTCTTCGCGATGCTACGCTCGTTTTGAATGTGCATGGACATTGCCAGGGGCGCAATGACCTGCAAATGTGTCAACTTTGCGCCGAATTATAGGATGTTACCGGCAATCGACGTACCTCTACATACATAGACTTTCGGGCAACGCGGAACCTCGTGTTTGCGGCATCCACTGGTAATGGAAAATAGACATTCTCCGCGTACTTGTCGATACACAAGCGAGTCCCATGGGCCGGCGTCTCTTCGATCTTCACAGCTGACCCAGCCGCTAATGAAGCTTGACCAGCTGGGTCCGTGATATCTACTCGAATTAAGAACGAACTGATCTCGGTACATGATGCATTCATTTGCGCGCTGAGAGCCCGCCTGTTCTCCTGGGCCACTTGTATACGCGAATAATTGGCCGACGAACGAACAATTGGTGGAGAAGGGGGTTCGGCAAGTATGTGGACGTGTCGCGAGTCTTCCAACGGTGCGCTGAATATAGCTTCTGTGAGTAACGGGCCGAGAGAGATGCGTGGCGAAGGTCGAGTCCTAAACCCGACAGTTGCATTGTATGACAACATCAACGCGCTTGATGGAGCAGGGAAGAAAACAATCAAAGGGGACGTCGACTCTTCTTCTTTCTCTTCCACAATAGTCGCAGTTTTCATCTGACCAGTTCCAGTAATCTCGAGCTTTCCGTACGCTGCAGAAAGATGCGCGAAACTGTTCCATAGACTCGCATTCCTGACCTCGCACAGGAGCACAGGAGTTCCCGCCAGGTGAAGCTCAGACTCGACAGCCGTGATCCTGCTCCGGGGGACCACAAGGACGACCGTGACTACTTCTGGAATCGACTCCCAACCGCTGAAGATTGCAGGGTTTGTTTTGATGCGCAGATTCCGGATATACGACTGCTCCATGCTGGTGAACGTGACAATATCCAAGAGGTGAAAGTGACAGCACATCTCTTGGTAAAAGTTGGAACCCAATATCAGGCTTCTGTCTTGCATAACTTCATCATCAAACTTCGCCATGACACGAGTCCAGTCCGTTTGAACCCGAAGCTTGATACGGTTCAGTAGCTGTACGAAGCTCCGACGAGTGTAGTGCACGAGAGTTTGTTCGTGGAACGCCCGGCTAGCTGATAGAGACAGATTTTGCAGTTGACGAGCCATGTTTTCATCAGAGAACATCTTAAGGTAGACCCCAAACAGAAGTCGACCAAGCTGATCTGGTGGAAATGATACGAGGTGTTCGCCACCGATGGGTTTCCAAGCAATTTGTTCATGGTATTGCGTTGCAGATGAATCGGAGGATTGCAGGAGATTTTCATGAACATTCGAGCGGGTCGTGAATCGCGATAGGAAAGCGGAGGGCACAATCCCCAAGAGAAGCGACAAGGTTTGCATGTCACCACAGAGTCGTTCCAAGATGACCGTCGAAGGTGCATCACCGTATGAAAGTAGTGCCTCAGTGTATAATGTCGCGGAAGGGGACTTGGAGAGGATGGGAGCTGTGACCACCAACAGGTTGAGGAGTCCAACATGATCGGAAATGTTGGATGTGTCGATTACATTGAACGTGGTTGGGGCGTGAATGGAAGCGCCTTCTCCATATTGACTTTCTTCGAACTCTATTCTCGAGGCTTTCCACGGCGAGCTCGAGATCGGAGTAACAGTGACGCCGCATGAGTTGAGATAAGAAAATGCTTGACACAACATCAATGCGTCGCCAACGAACATCCGAACAATGAGCTTTGAGGATGTTGTGGGGGTAACCCTCAAGAGCTTGATGACTGAGGTGCACCACTGCGAGAACTGGCTACGAGCTGTTCGTACCAGTTTCTGCACCAACACGGCGGGTGTCTCCCCACAGGAGGTCGCGAATACCTCTGCGAGATGAAATCCTGCGACCGGGTCCACCCCATAATGGACACCAAACTTGTCGCCTGTTAAGGAGAAGGCAAACGTAGGATTGACGAACGCAGCCTGTTCCGTGCTATGCAGACCATCGTCTGTGATCCCGGTCGACCAGAATTTGCGGAACTGCTTGGCAACTGCTTCCATCGCGAGGGGTAAAAGAGGTCCAGCGGAACGAGATGACGTCACGACTGAGGTATCAGCAAATCTGCCACTGACTTCTTTCATGCCGTCCAAAAAGTTTTTTTGGAACCGTTTGCGATGTTCCACAGTGTAATCGGCTGTTGCGACATATAGGCTCCAGAACTGATGGAGTTCCGCAAGCGTCCTCTTGTCGCACACAGTCAGAAAGCGTGCATATGGGCCAGCGTTCCACGATTCGAGGTCCTTCGCCAACGTCAAGAGTTTACGACACTGCTCGATGAGCAAAGACAGCGATTCTTGATCCAATACGAAATGATAGAAGATATTCCATATGAGATCTATCCTCTCTTGAGCACCTTGATCAGCCAAAAGCGTGAACAGTATTGCGTTGCGTGCTGATCGGAGATTCAAGACTCCGATGAACACAAGGAGAAATGCGAGGCCCTACCAAGCACGGCGGCTTCCACGTCACAGCAGGTAACATCCAATCTTTGGGGTTCTACACAAGTTGAGGTAGAATGTCCCAGGCGAATGAGAAGATGTAGAGGCACGCACCAATGTTGGAGTTCGTCTCGTTTGTATGGACAGTGTAGAGGATGTGTCGAGGATCACCACACGCCAGGAGGAGAATGTTTGCTTGTTGTTCAGGAGGAAGGTGTTCGGTTAGCCGTACAGCGGACGTGTTGCCAATTGGATAAAAGTATGTTATTCCGCGAAAGATCAGAGGATGCGACATTTCAGCAACGTGATCCGATGAAAATCTTTGAATATTGGGATAGCACTAGCAGTTTGTTGGTAGCACCGTAGCGATTTTTCTGTGGCACAGTTTGCTTGGGGGTCAACTTGATGCAGCATGGCCAGCACGGTGCCCCTTGGCGCGTCGCGTGTGGCGGCTTAGCAAGCCGACAACAACAACAAAATCATTGTGGCGGCCCGACTGCACTACCAGGGTCGGTCACAACTTGAAGGACATGTAAATGAACTTGCTCGATCATCTTTGCCAAAAAAAAAGTCCACAACACCGTACACGCACGCAAGCATTCAAGTTAAAAGGTAGCAGAATCCCCTCCGATGGCGGATGGCTTCAACTCAAATATGAGACCTTCCAACCTGGCCGCCTCCTCGATCCGCTCCTGCTCGGACCTTCCATGAACCCTCATCCTTCCCGTTCCATCCATTTGTTCTCGCGCATCAGCATTTGTCGCATGACTAGACACACACGTGAGCACGCGTTCCACCGAGACAGACAAACAGTGGATGTGGGGAGGGGCGTGCCTCAACTTACCCAAACTCAAGACGCTCGAAAGCACGAGACTGCAGAACGTGGTGATCACCGGTCGATGGTACTCCGGACCGCAGCTGGCTTTCCATATGTGTGGCCCCATCCTGAGCGAGTCAGTTGGCACCTTTTCGATACACTGCCCTCCGGGGCACGTAAATGACAGACGCACAAGTTGATGACGACCCAACACCAGGCTGAGAATAGTTCATGTCATTGTTGTACATTTCTGCATTGCAGCAGAAGATCAAGCAACGAGCAAAGACCACCTCAGCTTTTAAAACTAGGCTGTCCGTCGCATCGGCAGAGTCTTGATCTGCTTCCCCTGCGTCCTCTGCCAGTCTAACTTGTGCCAAGCGGCGTTCCGCGGGGGACCTCCATCGCATATTGTGGGGCGGACAATGGAAAGAAGTTCGTCAATGGATAAATCGCTTCTCGACACTCGCAGAATTCGAGAGAAGCCATTTGCGAGAGTCAGGGGGAAGACGATTAGATTCCAAAGTACTTCCTCTGCTTTGGAAGATGAAGCACACGCTTAGTAGGGAGTCCGAAGAACACCATGATGGCGCCCTGTACATGAACACAATGCATCCCATCAGCGGTTCCCAGGAAAAACCCCGGAAAATCAGAGCACCTGAATATAGAACAACCCTGGAGGTCCATGCACATGGATGGGCCGGGGCATCACGGGGAGAAGTCCATTGCCATGCAGCGATGCCGAGTTTCCTTGCACGTTTCCCAGAATCCCAGCCGCTGTGAGCTGATAACAGATATAACTTGAGAAACATCTCACGCAGAGATCGGACTTACATTGCCAAATGCGTTGCATATTGATAGACCAGCGTAAAAATAGCTGAGCGGTAGTGCCAGTTCCTATGAATGTAGGCACGTAAGAGAAATAAAGGGGGGATACTGAGCCTACCCTCTTGGTGTACCATCTCGACGACACGTACATGATGCGCTTGTGATGCGCCTCGGATACAAGGCCGCTACAACAAAGAACCGAGCCAACTGGTGAGGCTAATGATTCACGAAATATCATACGTCAGGAAGCCCGGTGAATATACGACAAGCTACGTATGATGCCAGCAATGTTTTTCGTGACCTGAAACAGATCTGAGTGATATGCCACGGTCTCAGGAACGACGACACCGACTCCAGTCAATGCACTCATTAAACCCTAGGCCACAACGCGGGCTCCAACGGATAAAGACAGCCTTTACATCATGCAGGCGCCGTCAGTCCGTGTAACGCCTGACATTGTGTGTGATGTACAGACTGATATATAGTCCAAGACCTAAGTCAACTTTGAACTCAGGGATGCGACGGAGAATAACCTATGGAGACGCACTATGTTGGAGGGGATCTACGCAGGTGCGTAAGTTGCATACGGAACAACAAGGATAGTCTCATATGCACCGTCCATACCCGAGTCAAGCGTGAACTCATGCTAGGTGTGGAACCAGATAACCAGGCAGGCCAAGATCCGCGTCCACACCTTGAAGTCTAGCAAAAGTGGCAGCCATACGCTAGACAACCCAAGGAATATTCGACTCATGAACAACGTCGCCAAACCGCGACAATAGACAAACTTACATTAATGGTGGAGTTCGAGTGAATTTGTTCCTCTGCACTCCTCTGCATTCTTTATGTTCCGGCAGCACTCGAGAGCCGACGCCCTCAAAGCTGCACAGAGGGAGAAATCCAAAGATCGAGATCAAAATAGCCCAACTGCCCAAGAAGATCAAAGGACACCGTCCGAACACCATCACAAAAATTGCAAAATCGTGAGATTGCCTGATATGGCTGAGTTTCCCTCACAGCACGTGAGTATAGTTAGTCGCGACTGGTTGCTTATGTCAGGACCTATGAGGCTTCGGCGCGTCTCCGTGTATTGCAATCTCATAGTCTCTTGAAATGGTCCTACGTTCTGATAATATAAGATATTGCCATCTCGCAAATCATGTGAAAGGCGAATGCGCCAATGACCATATTGTAACTATAATGAGCCATACCCCTCCTGAGCCCATATTTCTTCGTCGAGTTCCTCTCCTTCGTCTGCAACGATAATGTCATCCTCTTCGCCCTCGCCCTCATCCGACTCAGACTCGGAAACTATAATCACCTCTCTCTCTTCATCTACCCCATCAACCCTCTCAATTTCGGTCTCCTCGTCGAGTTCATCTGCCAAGTCCTCAGATTTGAGGTCATTGCCAATATCTTTATCGTCCAATGGCGGATCGCGTCCCTCCCGCTGCAAGAATTCATCCCACTCCCGAGTGACTTTATGGCCAACCCCTCCCCCTCGGAAACGCATGAACATATCCCTATCCACAAAACTAGAGCAAAATTAGTATATGTAATGCAAGTAAAAACAAACCTACATGTTAACGTAGTAGAAACACCAGTCTTTGTTCAATTCGATCGGCTCTGATTCTTGTCGCACGAGTGATGGTCCCAAAAATTCCTCAGTGAGACCCCATCCGAATGCGGGGATGAGATGGACACCGCGGATGACAGCGTCTGGGTCTACGAAACCGAAAGCATCGGGTAGGTTTTCTTCGTCAAAGAATTGAAGCCGAGGTAATCGCTTGGCATCCCATCCGGAGCTGAAGTTTGAATCGCGTCGAAACCAGCGCACGAACAAGACATCAATCCGTTCTGGCTTAGAATACGGAGACGCGACGTCGTTGCGATGTTGTACCATGGCATGGAAGATGAGACAGACCCGAGCGTACCAATATGGATGTAAGCGCTCATCTTCTTGCGACAATAGCATAATGTCGGGATGG
>JBBPRU010000174.1:0-13670 GCA_038093245.1 Boletus holoroseus
ACATTAGCCTGGCGCTGACGCGCAGCGCGCACAGTAAGTTCGCGATGGGCTCGGTGCATTGGGTTGCGAGTCTGGAATGCGACGACCCTGTTCCAGGAGAGTTTCTTAAAGTGAGCACGCAGCTCAGCAGGGGTATCTGGCAAGCACGTTAGACAAGCTGGTTGACGTGGATAAGGGTGTCTCACATCTGAGGGCAACATAGTCAAAGTGTAAGGGGGCCTGTATTGCCTGTACCTTGCCTCCGACATAGTACTCTTTGACGCGGTTCCGCAGATAAGAGACAGCAGGGTGGGCAGGGTCGTCTGCTCCAAAGACCTGGATAGCTTCCTTGACACGGTCATAGGTGTAGACGTCCTGGACAGTGATGATGGCTAGCGCCTCGTCATCCCGAGGGTCACGCAGAGCGAGACGGGCACCAGAAGTGATACCGAGGTGAGTAATATCGTCGGATGAAACATCGAGGGTGATGGGCATGGGGAACAGAGTTCCATCAGAGACTCGGAGGGTATCCACGACGCTGAAGATGGTGGTGAGATTCACCGGAGTGCAAGCCGAAGAGATACGGACCTGTTGTAGTCGCTCTCGTTCATGAAACCCTCGAGTGGGCTAAATCCGCCGTTGAGAATGAGCTCAAGGTCACAGAGCTGACGCTGTAGGTGGCAAGGTCATGAATGACGCACTCGCCCAACGCGCTTAGATAGTACATACGTCGGTGAGAACGATATCATTGAGCGTTGCCGCTTCCTGCTTGAGTTGTGCCGCAATTGGCGCATCTCGGGCGAGGAGATCCTAAGAGGCGGTCAACGATAAAGATGGTGTACTCAGAGGAAAACCGATCAACGGACCTTGAGCGAACCACCATGAGGAGCGTTAGCCATTGTTTGTTATCAATTGAAAGTAACGAACTCGGGACTCATTCCTAGGTCCTTTTGAACGATCCGCGAACGGCCGTATCGGAACCACCGGTGAGACGATATCACGCCATCGTGAGCAACCGGCAATTCCAATTGAGAACATTACATGGTCAGCGGGTTGGTCGAAAGGCGCCCGTCAAGCAGACCAGTTGCACGGATGAAGTGCGGCTGCGAACAGAAGTAGCTTGCGATCTGTCACCGACACAACAAGAGTGAATGATGACTTGCGGAGCCGCGGGTACACACGCATCAAAACATTGAATTCGGAATTGCGTCTCCAAGTGAACATGTCCTAATCGGCATCGCTTGCTACTCTGCTTTCTTCGTGAAAAAGGTCGACAACTTGGACATCCCGCTGACATTCGCCCTTTTGAGCTTTTCCACCCCCTGTGATCCTTTGCTCTCCTTCTTTCGCTTTTTGCCCCCTTCAGAAAGTGTCGCGGGAGCAGCCTTTGACTTCTTGATGACGGCATCATTCTCAGATGCTAGCAAAGACTGTTCTTTCGCGAGGGCTCTCACATGTGCGTCAAGTTTTGTTAAGCTATAATAAGTTGACGCTTCAGCACCAACACCACTCGGGAAGACCGTACCGAGTACATACTCATACGATGCGATCAGCTCTCCCTGGATATCATGGGGAAGGTATTGTCCTAGTAACTCGCAGGCCAGCTTTGTTCTTCCCACTGTGGATCCTTGTGTTCGGCCGAAATACATTTACTCACAGTTACCACTCACGCTCAAGCAAGTCCTCGTGTCTGTCTTCCATAAGTGCATCTTTGGCGAGACTCCGCACTAGGCACTTTGATAACTCCGTGATGCGAGGTGTTGCCAACGTTGCCGCCTTCTTTCTCAGCTCTTGTATGAGTTTTTCGGACGAGTATCTGAACACGGTTATCTCGGCTGTTATTTCTAAGACGATCCATGTAAGGAAGAGGGCTTGTATGTGCATGTGAACCATCAGGCTTGCCTTTCACATCACAGAGCCGCTTCATCGCCTTCTTTGTACATTCGAGGGCAGCGAACTTCATTACATCTTCCACCCCCACAGAGACTGAGGTGTTCTGCGTGGCACCGGCCATGGATGCCCCTGCTATATGCCTTGCCGCATCTTCAAATATATCCTCTGCTGGCCGAAAGTTGGTGGCATCGAGCTTTCAGGATGGTTAGACCGCAGACGGCCTGCATAACGAGCCTGCTTTACCTGCTTGATCGCTCGAAGTATAGGTATCAAGAGGAAGAATGGGTCCACGGGCGTCATGACAAGGAGCTTTCCATCTGCCACCGATTCAGCACCCAAAGCGACCGAGCTCGTTAAGAGATACCTGAGATGACTTCGTCGCCAACAAACCAAGAACGCGCGTTGGGTGGTTCCACCGCTTGCACTTCTAGTATCTTCGAGACTCGCTGTTGGTCGGGCTCGTCCTCATGAGGGACGGGCTCATGAGCCAAGAAGAGTGACGCGATACCTAGACGCGACGCTTGGGATGGTTGTTTTTGAGTGATAAGACGTGGCGCACCTGTTCTAGGATGAGGAAGGCGCAGAAAACGGGGTAAACGCGGTGGCTTGTCGGGGAGTTGTGATACCACGGTATCTATCACGTCTGGGGCGTCCAACTAGTCGATGAGATATTAGCTGCGGGGAAATCTCAGACCTACCTAGAGGTAGAACAGTAAAGTGGGTATCCATCGCGGGACTCTTCAATACAGTCGTTCCTCGAGTGCACTCGATTGATCACGTGTGGACGCGCTATTGACGCATTGTTTGGTTCATATTTTCGTAGATATCAAAAAAAGGGGTGTAACGAAGAACGAAAGTTGTTATGTACAAGCCAAAAAAATAGGCTGGCAACTGAGTACTGAGTACTGAGACTCCGCGTCACATCACTCACTATACTGCTACACAAATGTTTCCTGTCGCCACACCATTCACTGTCAGAATGGCGGTAACTGATGCTGTCTGACCTGGTGGACATCCGGCTATGGTCGCGGTAACCAGTGCAGTTGAACTCGCAGACGTCGTCGTTGAAGTGGAAGATGTCGTGGATGTTGTAGTCGCAGACGACGTGGATGTTGTGGTTGCAAAGGTCAAGGGTGTTGTAGATGTCACAGCTGCGCTTGCTGGACCGTTCGTGCCGCCGCTTGAAGCCGAGGACCCCGAAGAACCCGACGACGATGAACCAGTCGTACCCGAGGCAGAAGGACCCGAAGACGCTGCAGTAGTGCTAGAGCCAGCGCCGGAACTGGAACCGGATGTTGCTGAGCCAGTCGATCCGGAACCAGTCGATCCGGAACCGATAGAACCAGACGATGCAGCTCCGTTGTTGGCATCAGAAACACCGCCGCCGGAAACCGAAGACGTTGCGGCACTGTTGGAACCGTTGCCCTCTTGGGAACTCGAACCGTTGTCAGAGGGTGTTAAATTCCCTGAACCAGTGCCCCCAGAGCCGCTGCCTCCACCAGCCGAAGATGCGGGACCAACTACTCCCTGATTGTCACCCCCACCCGCTCCGCTTCCCGTTGCAGCAGGGCAACTAGGGTTCTGTCGAGCAAGAAGCGTGCCGCTGGTGGAATGTTCATATTCATAACACCAGAAGAGGAGATCGGCGAATGTACGCTTGGATAGGCCGAGAGGGGGGGCGATGGCACGACGGTTAAGGAGCATCAGCGTCTCACGGGGATTCGGGTAGTTGACATCTGCGATAAGGCAGGAGACGGACGTGGTCTATTCAATCGAATCTGTTAGCTGTCATGGTGGGACAGAGACTGACAACAACACCGACTTCATGGACCAGAGTCAATGGGCGGGGCAACACGCCGAGCGGAAGCAAGAGGGCGAAGCAGATAAAGGAAAGCATGATGTAAAGAACGTGAAGGCAAGGAAGGAAAAGGTTGAACTGGGTGTCGAGGAAGGTTCGAGGAAGGGACTGGCGTCCTGGTGCGACAGTTTTTAACGACAAGGCGGCTTGCAATGAGGCTGACTAGTCAGCCGTCGTGCCACCATGGTGAGCGATACACTTTCAGTCACTTGACCGAACGCGCGAGACGTTTCTCGTTTTTCACTGTCCATTCTTCAGAGCATCGAATGGAAAAACAGGGGTCACCAGTTGGGGCTGAAGGATCTCCAATGGCGAGAATCGACTGTGACACGGATGGCTTAGACAGGAACAAGGTGGCACGATGAGATTCGGTCAACACGGACTCATCGTCGAATACCACACATGAAGTGCCGGTTGACATACTCGGCGCAAAGTGGAGCAGCTACGACCATCATGCCGAGGTGACGGACATCGGAAAAGGATAGGAGAGAAACCAAAGCAGGACAACGTTGGGCGGTGAT
Source organism: Boletus holoroseus (assembly GCA_038093245.1). Lineage (NCBI taxonomy): Eukaryota > Fungi > Basidiomycota > Agaricomycetes > Boletales > Boletaceae > Boletus > Boletus holoroseus. Next base: position 4,252 of record JBBPRU010000174.1, read on the forward strand.
GAGTATGGGGGCAGTTAGGGGGGAGTGGAGAAGGGCGGGTAGGGACAAGGGAAGGTGGTGGGTGGGAAGGGGACAAGGGACAAAGAGAGGGCCAAGAAACGGTGATTAGTGTGCTCATCGTCGCAGGCAGTGAGCAGGCAAACACGTGGAAGGGATCTGATTACGTCAACATTCTGCGGACCGCGGCGGACGCCGTCCGGACCAAAAGAAGAGGAACGTGCGCATGAATGACAGCTCGTCCCACTCGATAACGGCCCTTGATGGACACATGGACCGTGAGGCAGAGCATGCCGACAGAGGGACATAAACTGGGCCGCACACGCTGCGGTGGGAGCGAAGAAGACGTGACACAGGTGAGACACTTGATCGAACGCGGCGGCGACCAGGGCGGTTTTGGGCCCAAAGCTGCGTGGCGGCCAGCATCAGATCCCCTCTGCCACTCCACGGTCGCTGTAAGCTGTACTGTACCGCCGGTGTTATTTTTCACCGCGCCAGGGCTGCCATCGACGGCGACCATGTCGAACAATGGCGGGAGATTCGTAGCCAAAACCGATAAATATAGCCAATTTCAGGTTTATCCATATTCAGAAGCCGAAATAATAATGGCAATAATGGACGAATTCACGAGTTTCGTGTCCAAAGAATATGGCACGGCAGAACCGGAGTTCGTCACGAGCGGTGACGATGGGGCCTTGCCCGGCGTTGTCCGTAGCGATGGCCACGCGTGTGAACATTTTCCTCAACAGCATCCTTGACGACCTCTTCCCTCCCCCTCTCTCCCCTCAACCACCACCACCCACCCCGTCCATCACATGGCGCTCAACCCCGACGCACTCAACCTCAATTATGACAGCGACGACAGCATGCAGGTTGACTCCGACGATGACCATCCCGTCGAGCAGCCCTCCTCCATCCACCACCCCCTTCCCGACCCAGATCCCGATGCCGACGCTGACGCAGACCCGGATGCAGATGCAGAGGGTGACGCAGAGTATGTCGACGATACCGCCTCTGCAATCTTAGAGAACCCAGTTGCAGGTCCGTCAACCTACTCCCATAAGCCCTACGTAAGTTGTCTCTTCCTCACCCTTTTCCGTCCTAATTCTTCATCCTCTTTCCAAGGATGCGGAAGACTCGGTAAGTCTCCTTTCACATCATACACCCTTACCGGTGTTGACCGCATATCGTCTTCCAGGGCTACGAAGACCATGTAGAAGACGAGGATGACGAGGACGAGGACGATGCTTCTTATGCAGATGATGAGTATGGCAAAAAGAAAGCCTCGAGAAAGAAGAAGAAGAAGGTTCCTCCAGTCCCATCCACTCCCCGGCCGAAAGGTTGGTGCATCGTCATGCATGTTTGTAGTACTCACTGACGATCATTCCAAGCAGCCACACGTCATGCTTCATCAGATTCAGACTCAGATTACGGTGCGCGATCGAAGAAAAAGAAGAAGCCTCGCGTGTCCGGGGAGGAGATACGTGTCTCTAGTCGGGGAAACAAGATTCCGAATTATTACGAAGATAATCAGGACCTTGCGATGCTCTCGGAGGAGGAGGCTGTTGAGGCATATTATGTCGACCCGTCGCTCACTAAAGAAGACGATGAGATTGAGGCTGTCCTGAATCATTGCAGAGATGAAGCTCATGAAGATGATCCGGAAGATTTGTGGTACAGTAACGTGGTATGTTCCAAAACATGCTCTCATGCATGTTGTACTGAAAAGAGGTTGTAGCGTTTCCATATCAAGTGGAAGAATTTCTCCCACCTCCACAACACGGACGAAACGTACGAGTTCCTGAAACGTTTCAAGGGTTTGAAACGTGTGGACAATTACATCAAGGCTTACAAGTTGTATGAAGCCAAGCTCAACACGCCGGGTCTCTCCACGGAAGATGCTGAGGCTCTTCTTCTGGACAAGGAGCGCGAAAAGGAGGAACTAGAGACTTACAAGACTGTCGAGCGCATCGTGTCACATCGTGACAGTACAGAAATACCCAACGGCACCGACTACTTCTGCAAGTGGACTGGCCTTAACTATGAGCATTGTACGTGGGAGGACGAGAGCGAAATCCGCCCGATAGCCAAAGCTCAGATTGAGGCCTATCGTGCCCGCGAGGCGGAAGCCAAGTTTCCCTATAAGAGTGTTCAGTACGCCCGGCATCAACGACCGGTATTTCAGAAGATAGTAAAAGATCCGGAGTATGTATCGGCAACAGGAGGTTCACTCAAAGATTTCCAGCTAACTGGCCTGAATTGGCTGGCATATCTATGGAGTAAGGGCGAGAATGGTATTTTGGCCGATGAAATGGGTCTTGGGAAGGTACAGCATACCCTCTTTCATGCTTTATCATGCTGATAGGTCTTAGACCGTCCAAACCGTCGCATTCATCTCCTATCTTTTCCATGAGATGCATCAGTATGGGCCATTTCTTGTCATCGTTCCTCTATCGACTATTACCGCATGGCAATCCCAATTTGCTACTTGGGCGCCCGACTTGAACGTCATCACCTACATCGGAACAGCAGCCGCTCGTGAGGTCATTCGCACTTACGAGTTCGGCCAGTCGAACAAGCGACTGAAGATGAACGTTCTTCTCACTACCTATGAGTTGACCCTCAGGGATGCAAAAGAGTTGGCGGACATTAAGTGGCAAGTGCTGGCCGTAGACGAGGTCCGTTCACAACTAGTGCGAGCTACTTTACGCTGATGTCATCACTCCAAAATAGGCACATCGCCTGAAGAATTCCGAGAGTCAGTTATATGAGGCACTCCGATCGTTTTCTGCTGCGTCGAAGCTTCTCATCACGGGTACCCCTTTACAGAATAATGTGAAAGGTACGAGTTCACACTGGAGGAGTCTTCAATCGCATTGCTCAGGTTTCACCCGATCGCAGAGCTTTTGTCCTTGATGCACTTCTTAATGCCGGAGAAGTGTGCGTATATTTTCCCGATCACCCCAATACCATATGCTGACTTGACCCACAGTCGCCCTCACCAATGAATTTGACCTCAGTGATGCTGATCACGAAGTTAAAATTAAAGAACTTCATACTCAATTAGAGTCGTTGATGCTCCGACGTTTGAAACGGGATGTGCTCACTTCTCTACCCACAAAGAGCGAGCGCATCCTACGGGTGGAGATGAGTACTCTTCAGACTCACTTCTACAAGAACATCCTCACAAAGGTTAGTCCCCTTTTACTTCCCAAGAGCACATATTAGTGACCTAGACGAGACAGAACTTCCAAGGTTTGGTCAAGAGCGCCAACGGGAACAACAACATAAGCTTGCTCAATATCGCTATGGAACTTAAAAAGGCCGCAAATCACCCCTATCTCTTTGACGGTGCAGAGAATCGCACCGACAATCCCGATGAGACCCTCAAGGGTCTCGTTATGAACAGTGGCAAAATGGTGCTATTAGACAAGTTGCTCGCGCGACTGCGACCAGATGGCCACCGTGTCCTCATTTTCAGTCAGATGGTTCGCATGCTTGACATTCTGAGCGACTACATGAGCCTGCGTGGATACCCACACCAACGTCTTGATGGCATGGTCGCGTCAGACGCACGGAAGAGGTCGATCGCACACTTTAATTCCCCGGGGTCACCAGACTTCGCTTTCTTGCTTTCCACTCGCGCTGGTGGTCTTGGCATCAACTTGGAGACTGCTGATACCGTCATCATATTTGATGTAAGCAATCTAGACTCCTGCCACCAGTGTTTCCTGACCTTGTTGTAGAGTGATTGGAACCCACAGAACGACCTGCAAGCTATGGCGCGTGCTCACAGGATAGGGCAAAAGTCGCATGTTAGTGTCTACCGCTTTGTGAGCAAGGACACGATGGAAGAGGATGTTTTGGAGCGAGCGAAGAAAAAAATGGTTTTGGAGTATGCCAGTAGGTCTCCAGCCTTTCATCTCCGCTTCCATAATGAATGACGTTTCGTCAGTCATAAATCAGATGGACACCTCTCAGGCTCATCTTAGTTCCAAAGGCGAGAAAATCAAAGATTCCGTCAAACCGGACAACTTGAGCAAAGACGAGCTAACTGCGGTTCTCAAATATGGCGCCCAAAAGATGTGAGTAACAAAAATACTGTACCTCGATTCGCACTCTAAGCGTCACAGGTTTGACAAGGACGACTCGCAACAGAACCAGAAGCTGGACGAAATGGACCTCGACGATATTCTCAACAGGGCAGAGGACCATGAAACCATGGCTGCTGGCGGCGACGGTGGAGCTTCGCTCGGTGGCGAAAGTTTCCTTGCTCAGTTTGCCGCTGTGAGCGACGTCAAGAATGATATGAGCTGGGAGGACATTATTCCTCTGGAGGAACGGCAAAAGTTCGACCAAGAAGAGGAGGACCGAAAAGCGGAAGAGCTGGCTGCCCAGGAGCTACGCGACCGCAAACGTTCACACGCCCCCGTCTCATACGAGGGCATGGACGTTGACCAGCCTACTACTTCTCAGGCTCCGAAGAAACCCAAGGTCCCTGGACCTCAGCGCAAGACCGCAAGCCAGAAAGCGATGGAATTGAAGGAGCGCGACGTCCGTGTACTAATCCGTAGCCTTCAACGATGGGGCGACATTCGTCAGCGTTATGATATCATCGTGCGTTCCCAGTTTTCTTCCTGATAAAAGTATTGAGGATCTTGAAGGTCAGCGAAGCTAAGCTTGCCGACAAACACAGGGCCATGATCATTGATGTTGCGGATGAGATCATCGATCTTTGCCACCAAGCCGTCGAGGAGAATAATCAACAAAAACGAGATCGCATGGCTGCTGGAGAGACATTGACGAATGCCCAGAAAAGCAAAGCGGTTCTTGTCACGTATCGCAATGTTGGCAATATCAATGCCGAAACTGTCATTTCACGACATCGTGACCTGCGTATTCTAAATAACATTCTCGGCGACATGACAACAGAGGAGCTCTACAACTGGTCCATTCCCATCGAAAACATTAGACCAACTCTCAACTGGTCTGGTCGTTGGGGTCCTCAGGAGGACTCTATGTTACTCGTTGGTGCCTTTATCTATGGCTTTGGCAACTGGGAGGCCATGGCCAAGGATTCGCGGCTCGGTCTGGATGGGAAGTTTTTCCTTGAGGAAGGCAAAAAAGGCGAAGATTCCTCCACGCGGCCGATTCCCAATGCAATTCACCTCGTCCGACGAGGCGACTTCCTCCTGAGTATATTGCGTGAACACGACGAGAAGTTGCGTTCGTATGAGAGTTCCTTGCGGAACAAAGGACAGCTAAAGGTTTCAGCCACTCCTCCCCCTACAGTCGTGGCGTCATCGTCCACCACAAGTAGTCGGAAGAGACGTGCCGAAAGCGAAGCTGTCGCATCTGTTGAAGATACCTCTACCAAGAAACGCAAACGGCGACCCACTCCTACATTTACGGACTCTGAATCATCCGATGAATGGTGCGTATCGACGTTGAACATCATTATTTGATTTTTGATAGACTGTGATCAGTCCGTCCATGGACGAAGTTGCGACAAAGGAGGAGTTGCGACCAGTAAAGAAACAGTTGGTGGGTCTTGTACCTCTCATAACCGACTGGGAATGTCGACCTCTATCCAGAAACAGCTTAAACTATCGGGAGAGGATATGCCTCGAGATGACAAGGTTGCCATTTTGAAGGACTCCCTCGCTGCCATCGGCCGGCGGATTGAACTTGTGCTGCAAACTAAGCAGGCTGCGGGAGAAGATCGAGAAAGATGGCGTCGGCATCTTTGGACGTATGTGGACGCCGTCAATGCGATGTAAGGTATCTGAGTTTCCCCGCAGGTTCGTCACGTTGTTCTGGCCCAAAAAAGTCAAAGCTTCAAAGCTGGAAGAGATCCATGCGAAGATGGTGATGAAGGAGGCCGCACCCCGGCCATCATCTGATGCAGCGAGCGCCAGCAAGAAGCCCCGACCCACTACAAGTGGAAAGACCAATGGGTCGTTATCCGCTTCCAGCACGTCCATGAAAAACAAACGGCAAGTCGCACCGGTGATTAATGTTGGCGTCGTATCTCCACCTTTAGCTCTCTCTCGATGTTCTTCCCCTCCATCTTAATATTTGTTTACCCAAGTAATGCAAAGCAAAGCTGTCATAATAGCAACTCTTGCATATCCCTTGTAACCTTAGGGCGTTTTCAAATGCAAGCTCCAAACAATCTCTTTATAAATTGGATATATCACCGAGAGAACGTAGATGTCTAATGTTACAAGATCGAGCTATCGTGATGTGACCAAACGCCAGTACCAAACACATCTTTCAAGAGTACCTAGGAGGTTGATAACAAGAGAACAATGGCATTGCCAATGCGTTGCAATCCTTGCTCGCCATCATCGCGGTGTCACGCGCATGGCTGACTTGAGGTTGCTAGCAGAGCTTTGTCTTCGATGTCGAGCTGTCTCGACGTTGACTGTGGTATCGCGTCCAACCAAAAACTGCTGGGAGGTGCTGGCAGTGGCTTGTCGCGCATGGTTGGTGTGTCTTTCTGCTTGAAGGCGCTCGGCCCTCTGAAGAGTTGGAAGGGGTGTGTCACCCAGCGTTTGCTGCCGGGCTGCCTTTATCGCTGTAACTGTCCTCTTAGTGAGCAATCCATGAAACACGAGCGCCGGGTTCAGAGAGAAAGAGACCAACCCTCTAGCAGACGAGCATCTGCCTCTTTCGTGAAACTTTGCGTCAATGCCGTGTACCTCTTCACCTGCCAACTCATCTGGGCGGCCCGCGCCAGATTTCCCTGAGAAATTGCCCATTTTTTCTCCTCTCTGAACCGTCTCCGCTCGCTGTCTGCCAGCGACGCCCGCGCACGGAGCGTGGCGACCTCTCGTTCGAGAGGATCCATGACCCGATGTGGGTCGACCAGATCCTCAGCCGAGGACGTCATCGACGGAGGCACGGACGCTTCCGTGCGCCATTTGCGTGACGAGTCTTGTTTAGGGGGACGGATGGGTTTGCTCAATGGACGCGTGACGACGGAATACTCGGTGGCGGACGAAAACTTGACCAGACGCTTGCGACGTTTGGTTTCATGGACGACCGACTCCCCATACTCGCTCTCCGTATCCCCCCGACTGCTGAAATCGTAAATGTAGCCGTCCTCGATGAGTTGGGAGAGGACGTCGGTGACGAGAACGCCGAGTGCGACGCCCAATAGCGTCGTTGCGCACTTGGTTACGTCTTGCAGCATCGTGAACTCGACAACGAGACGAGCTGCGATCGCGAATGCGACTACGAATGCGAAGTCGTGAAATTCCATCAAGGTATAGTATAATGCGACACCTTGGACGACGCCGAGAAGGATGATGTCCCCGATGGCGTCAGGCGTGTTAGGACCGTCTGCAGCATTTCCAAAGAACTTGTCGAGGGCGATGCGAGTGCCCAGCCCGAATAGCAGGGCAGCCGACGTAGAAAACATGGACCAAGGTTAGAAAAGCCAACGTCCATTGTTTCAATGTTCGCCTATTTCGGTACAGTGGGAACGACGGCACCAAATAATGGTCAGTCGGCGATAACGGCGATAGCGGACCGTACACTATATAATTACAATATTAAGCCGGCTCAGTATGGATCCTCCGTATCCACGTAGTTGGCCATTGGATCTTCCGTGTTTCGACGATTCATCCGATACGCCTCTGCATAGACATATAACGGTTGAGATGGGTCAAGTATTTTAGAATGGGAACTTACCAAGTTCCTCTTCCGTGACTTCGTGGTTGCTAATTTCCAACCCCTTCTTTTTCTTGCTGAGTCGGTCATCATCATCGCCTCCCCACATTTTCCGCTTCTTTTCCTCGCTCAGAGCTTCAGCTAAACGTTCTTTGTCGAGGGAGACATCGCCTTCTCCTACACGCTTTTTCGAGTAGTTCTGCTCTATACGCCCTCTCGACTCCGTAGCTGTGTCCTGTGCTGAGGGATCAGACGTCGAATTCGAAGATGAGGCGAGAAGGGCCTGGGCTGTTGATGCGGACGCGGCTTCTTTCCCAGCCTGGCCAGCGCAGTACGACATGTGTACATTCGAGTGGCAACATGCATAGCCCCAAACGCCACTCGAAACATCGTACCACGAGCCCCATACCGAAGTATGATTGTTGATGTAAACTAGGGGTAATGTCGGCATCAGGCTCTCCAGTCGAGATAATGACTCACCATCTTCGGGGTATTTTGATCGTGCCTTCGTGCGCTCCTTGCCTTTAATGACCCGACCCGTCCGGGAGTACTCGACATAGTTTTCTGTTTGACCATCCATGATTTCCTTGGGGGCCGTCTCCAGGTACTGCTCTCCTCCGTATTTTGCAAGGATGGATTCCTTGGTCACCTCCTTTAGCATCTCCTTCTTGTCTTTGTATTCTTCGTGCAGGAATTGGCCTTGAGTCGGGCCTGCATTCAAGTGAACATCATTGCCATGTTGCGCAGCCTGCCATGCAAAGAGCTGGAGTCTCTGAACTTCTGGTGCTTCACCACTGTACCGGAAGAAGTTCTCTCCAGCAAATTTGGCCTACATTCGACGAGTCATAAACTACCGAGAAGAAAAGAGAAAATGACATACATCTTCTGAAGCAACGTTCTTTAGTGGAGCGTCGCGCATGGACCGGGTTTTGGGATCGTAGTAAGCACTCTCAGGATCCAAGTTGATGAGGTACTTGGCGGTGTCTTCTCGAATACGTAGATTTCGAACGGTGATGCGAGTCTTTGTATCGAGTTTCTGACCAACTGCATCAGCTGCATCTGCGTATTTGTCATCGTCTGCATCCTCCTCGTCGCTAGAGCCAAAGTCGGGGTCTACGGCTTTCTTCTCTTTTCCAGCTTTGGCCACCTTGCGAACGGCAGCCAAATCAGTCGTGGTCTGATTATCAATCTCCTCTTCACGCAGCTTCTTTCGAGCAGCTTCAATAGCCTCGTACTCTTCGTAAATCCTTTTATGCTCAGCGGGATCATACCCATTCCACCGGTCCCGCTTCGCGTCATAGCCAGACGCGACTTCTTGTATGATTTCGTCTGCTTGAATGTCTTTGTTAGTAACCTTGGCACCCCTTTTCCGAGGACGCTCCAGACAGTCCTGCTTCTTGTGTGTCATGGCCCCGCAATTCTCGCATGCACCTTTGCGGTACTTTTTGGCTGCAGGACCTGCACGCACGCCACGGTCATACCAGTCATCGAGTTTGTTGGGGATGCGATCATCCGTATACCGACGCTGATGGCTTAGCGACGGAGCACCGGTGTCGAGATACCATGGTGCTTGAGAGATATATTCTGTAATAAGAGGTGGTAATATGAGTACGATGAGCAAGACATGAAACAAGGATAGAAGGCGTACGAGGAATGTGTGGGTTGATGGGCCTTCCTTCCTCGTCGAGTGCGGCAGGTGCGGTACCGGCCTTACGGGCGGCATCGAGGTCTTTCTGGCGACGAAA
>JBBPRU010000175.1:0-13668 GCA_038093245.1 Boletus holoroseus
CTAACCTAGATGCAAGAGCTAAGCCAGCCGTACCACCGCCTGATAACATCATGATATTGGTACTCGTGCCACATTAGCCGTGAGCACCTACCAACGACGATGTACTCGAAACAGGGGGTAGGGATAGAATCCTTGATTATTTCATGACTCTTCATGTTGAATTCGATGTCCTCGCGCGTCTGCCTTTTCTCAGCAGGGTGCGGTACGGGAAGGTGTGTCGACAGCGACTGCTGCTGATTGGTCGAATCATTAAGACTGTGGATGAAGAAAGTCGGGCAGAGACACCAGGTAGACATGGTTGACGAGCTTCCTTGGGTCTGTCATGGGAGATAGGTGGGTCTTTTATCGCCCATAGACTATGGTTTGAATCGAAAGATTCCAGGGTTCCGACAGTAGAATGACGGGATGTATTACAATGCACTATGTACACCATCCGATCAGTCTAGATCTCGTTAGCGGAAATGACCTGGAAACCTATCGGCAATCTGAAAAGCGCACTGGAATAGGCCTCGCTAGTTTTCATTTTGGACTAACGTGAAATTTGTCCCATTTAGATAAATTCCTTCAAGTACAGCTCCCGATGGCCTGTGGTAGAGTCGTCAGGTGATATCGTTACACACCCGTCTTGCAGGTGAATTCGGACTTGCTCGAATGATTGATGTTGTTAACGTTCAGAACCTCGCATGACAATTGGCTCGGCATTTGGTGCATATGACCCGTTAGGTATACACCATCCCTTTACTTGCGTATACCCCTCGTCTCACGTCAGGGGTGCGCAATGCCCTTTCCCCGCACTAGATCAGATTGGCCACAATGAGACAACTGAAAATTGGAGATTATGTAAGTAAAATACTCACTGATAGAGGGTGAAATGGAAGTAATAATGATTAGCGCCAAGTGGCGTGGAAGTCGGCATGTATTCAAGCGAACCGAGTCGTATCCGAGCGACGTCCGTCCCGGAAGTCGGAGCAACCTGAAGTTCCACTAACCTAGAACTAAAGACACCAAAACGTGTCTCTCGCAACCTAGATCTTCTGTCTCCATTCAAGATTTTTCAGACCTCCCGGCGGAAAATGAGCCAGATTGTCATACTTGGCTCTCCTGAAACGAAATGCCAGAAGCAAATCGATCGTCCTTCAGGCTGGCAAGACCTGCCAAACTCACCCGTTAATTTTTCCATTGTGCACGAGCCGCACAGGCCCAGGGAAAACGTTCTCGAGGAACATCCGTCCGTCCCTGGGTTTTGATTCAGCACTAAATCTTTACTTACATTGTAAGCTGGTGCATAGCTCGGGTGCATCCGGTTGATCCGCGCTAAACGCCGGTCGTCCGAGAACTGCTAGAGGATGGCAAGAGCAGATTTGCCAGAACTTTCTTGTTGTGTGACGGCCAACTTGCGTCAAAGATGGTGAGCTACGAGAGGAGTCAAATCTGAACCCGAGTCACAAAGTTCCCTGTTGCAACATGACTGCAAGATGAATGAAAATAGAAACGTACACCGTGCACGCAACTTGCAAATAGTATTCCTGCCCGACTTCAACTTGTTTGTTCATCTCTTGGCTCAGTTGGGCGGCGCACTAGTCTCCCAAAGCAAGATTCGTGTGGTAGGGATTGGGACCGACAAATAACCAGCAGGTAAATCGCACTCACCGCTTGGCCGTGCGTACAGGGAGGCCATCCGACAAAGCCAAAGCAAGACATAACATGTACTGGAACAAGTTTGACAGTAGGTGTCGTACAGACATAATTGACCAACGAGGACGCTAAATATATACGTCGCTACTTCTTCCCTCTGCGCTTACTGGGAGTCTTTTGACCACTGGTAGCAGTGGTCTTTGCCTCTGCTTTCGGTGCGACGGGTCGTGGTGGTGTGGCGGGTCGTTTCGGGACTGCCCCTGGCTTCACTTTCGACTGGCCTTGGGTCGTTGGCTTGTGCATGAAGTTTAAGAGGAACGTCCCAACACCTCCGCTGATTATATACAGCAGCCACTTGGGAACTCGAACGAGGTAGTTGTAGGTCGTCGCCAAAACGAGTGCGAAGTAATCAAGAACCCATTCCCTGTCATGCAAATCAGTTCGTAGAGGAAACATGTAGTGGGACTCGTTCCAACCTGTCTCCCCCTGGGCCGTACACGGATACCCAAGGCTCCTTCTGACGCCACCCTTCTTCCTTGAGAAATTGGTACAACACGTCATCACTGAGTCGAACCTGGCCAGCTTTATAGAATCGGAGAGTTTTTCCTCGATCCTTCAGTACAACAAGCATGGGTGGGCTGATGAAACGGTTGAGCGATACGAAACAGCGACAAAACACGCAGATACGCACGTCCACACCGCCCACTTGGTGGTAATTACAGTGACATCCAAGTAATCAATCCTTCCAAATCGGACATGCTCCAGGTCGCCTTTCTCGAGGGTATAGTTATATGCTGCATCAAAGGCCTGGTCCACAAATTTAGAGACTCCCTCTGGTTGCCCCGCGGTAGTAGTTCTGCAACAACGCTCTCGATGTCGGCACAAAATGAAAGAGGAAAACTGGCTTACATGATGATGAACCACACGCGTTCCTCCTCCTCGTCTGGTGCCATCTCCTCGTTTGTAATCAGGTCTGCATAGTTGGAGTCTGTGATAAGAGGGATCCGCTCATCCCAGTACACGGGAGGTGTTCCAGTAATATTGAGGCCAATGGCCGAAGAAAGCGCCGAAAGAGGACCGCCGGTCACCAAACTGTCGAGAAACGACGACTTCGGTGAGGTTATTCCACGTTGGCTAGCCGTTTCGGTAGGCTGGGGGGCCTGGGACTGTGCATGGGCAGGTAAAGTTGGTACCGGCTGTCCAGGAGTCCACCCCGCCGAGAAATATTGGGCGTTGGCAAGCCTGGCGGCCACGCACAGGCTCGATACCAGAGCTAGCGACTTCATGAATAGTCACGGATGCAGTGATGAGAACAAAAACAACAAGTACAGGACATATGGTTCCGATTGGGAAATACAAGGCACAGCGTTGGCGGTTCGTGCCTGCTCATGAATGTTCAACAGTGCCCGAGCGCGCATGCAACTTGAATTTACGCGCTGTTGGCGACCATGAATCATTTATTGTTGTGCATACCGATAGTTCAATCAACTGAAAGTAATGCGATGTGTAACGACGAGACATTGGATGTTGTCTAAGCTGCGTCGGTTGCAGTCAGTCACTGCCAGTCTGCCGTCATCAACACCGCCCACGCCGAGGCCAGGCCACGTCTCCTGCATTTACCATTCGACAGTCAAGTTCACGAATGCTACCAGATATGCCTACAGGAATGTTTGGCCGGCCGGCCTGGTCATACCTCTGGTTTCTGTCTCTAGTAGCCCACCGGGCTCTGGCCGTTCCCACTGACAGTGAGTATCATCACAGGTACGATAGGTCGACATACTCATATCACATCCCGCTGTAGTTCCTTCGGCTGCCTCGTTCTACGTCTCGAGTCTCCCTGGCCTACAACAAGACCCCACCCACCCGTTGCATATATACGCTGGACACATCCTCTCCGACCCAAATGCGTCCTCTGCAAGTAACCTCGACGTGCTTGCGCACCTGTTTTTCGTAATGGTAAAGGCACGGCGAGCAGCTGATAAAGAGAGATTGATGTTCTGGTTCAACGTGAGTGTGTTCAACGCTAACGTGTCGTCACCGACGTGATTTGTATGTCGGCTAGGGTGGGCCGGGGTGCTCATCCTTCGATGGGCTCATGATGGAGATTGGCCCATTCAAGGTAGATGGACAAGGTGGGTTGAAAACTGTCGAAGGAGGCTGGGAGGAGTACACCACCATGGTCTACGGTGCGGAATCACATTCCCTTGCTCCTGTTTTACTCAGGTCTTATAATTTGACAGTCGATCAACCTGCGGGGACGGGATTATCATATACTAGCACAAACCGCTACGTACATACACTACAGGAGGTATCATGACCCATTGGACCCATTGCCCGAGGCGCTTCTGACACTTATTTACAGGCTACGGACCACATAATTCAGTTTCTCAAGACTTTTTATCAGGTTTTTCCAGAATATTTACCAATGGATGTCAGTCTTTCTCGCTTTGTATTGTTTTACGGTCCTCACGACTGGCAGACCTATCTTGGTGGTGAAAGTTATGCAGGGCAATATATCCCTTATTTTGGTATTATTCTGCCCGGGTTTAATATCGACTTTCAGCTACTAACACGCAGATAGCGGACGCTATTCTTGGGTCAGGTCTCAACATTCCGTTACGTGGTGTCGCAATCGGAAATGGCTGGATAGATGGCCGGAATCAATACCCTGCATATCTCGAATATGCAGCAACACATGGCATCGTTGACGTGCGGTCGCAGGTACATCTGATTTCGTTGCTTTCGAGTGCGGGCATATGACAACAGATTACTTGAAAGGAATACAGAGATTACAAACAAGCCACAGATCGATGTCTTGCCCAATTTGACGGTGCGACTCCAGAACCAATAAATGTCAATGACTGTGAGGAGCTCGCATCCTCTGTTATCGAATCAAGGATGCGGATGTAAGTGGAGACTCTAGCCTCATTCCATCGCACACCTAATGATGCGCAGCGTGGACGGAGTGCAGAAGTGCATGAACGTTTACGATATGCGATTAGAGGACGACTACCCGGCCTGTGGTATGAATTGGCCGCCGGACCTCAAGGATGTCACCCCTTACCTCGCGGTACGTCCCCAATACTCAAAACTGTCTTGTGTTACTGCTCAACTGTGTCTGGGGGCATTTGTAGCGTAAGGATGTCGTTAAAGCTCTGCACGCCACCGGCAAATCCGAGAACTGGGTCGAATGCCAGCCCCGCGTGGGGTCCGAGATCCGTGTCAAGTTCTCACCATCCTCAATCACACTTCTCCCGAGTGTCATCGAACGGGTTCCTGTCTTACTATTCGTGGGTGACCAGGACTACATATGTAATTACATGGGCATCGAGAAAATGATTGATTCCATGACATGGAACGGCGAGAAGGGTCTTGGTGTGAGTCCATCCTTTATTTATGTCTCCTCTCTGTCGCCCGCTATCCTATACATCTCTTTTATACGAGCCCGGGTTGACTGCTGATGTTTCTTATGTGTAGATGGCACCGACCGAGCCATGGACTGTGGCTGAGACACCAGCCGGGACATGGGTTTCTTCACGAAACCTCACCTATGTCAAGGTGCGGTATCACTGTTTTTCATTGCCACTTCGATGCAAGCGTTTCCTTTCGTGCAGGTTTTCAATGCATCACACATGGTCCCATACGATGTCCCCTACGTCGCCCATGATATGATCCTCCGTTTCATGGGCATGGACTTCTCGGTCCTCCCCGAGGGTTCAGCACAGATACCGAGCAGTATCGGTGACAATGTCAAGCCCGTCTTCATGGATGACGAAAACTTCCCATCTAAACCGCCAGGGGAATCAACCGAAGAAACGAAAGCACAGTGGGATGGTGAGCCGTGTTTTTGTTCTCTATGATCAGGGAATTGACGTGCGCAAGCGTATTATAACACAGGGACAGCCGCACTGATCTTTCTACTCATTGTCATCGGTCTCGGCGTTTGTATATGGTATCGACTCCGCAGAAGACGCATCCTCTTGCGAGGGGATGGTAATACGGAAGAGAACATACCCCTCAAAAGTTCCGATGAGGATGGGGACGAATTGGAGTCTGAGGAGGCTCGGCGAAGGAGAAAAGGGAAGGAGCGTGCGATCGAGAATGAGGGATCGCCAATTTTTGATGTGGGTGAAGCTGATGAGGATTAGTATGAGGTAGTCAAATCAAAATATCGACTCGATTCTCCTAGTTGTGGTTGTACAATTACAATAGGACTACATGATCAAAGGGTTCCGCTATACTGGTTGCAAGGACAAACTGATTTCAGACCAAGGTCATTTTACACTTGGATTTCACCAATCATGACAGTGTCCACCCATTCTCCAGGTTGCAGTTGTGGTGGGCCTCCCTCCTGGAGGATGGGTAGCTGCACCAGTGCATTGGCCCCGCTTAAGCTTGCCACCCGGCTCGACCTCTGACCTCCTGTGCTAAATGCCATAAGGCCATCTGGAGTCGCTTTCACAATGACACGATGGAACTCCACTCGGGGATCCAGGCGCATTGGGTTTTGAATCTATCCATGCAATATTTATTTATTTCTTCTATACAGCCAGACCGTGTCACGAGAGAAAACACTGTACGACTCACCTGTACTTTGACACGAGGGAGCTGACACTTCTCAACTGGCCATCCGCCCAACCTCCTGAGCGCGGGTACCACGAAAACATGGAACGTCACGAGCGCTGACGCTGGGTTTCCAGGAAGAGCAAACAGGAATTTCCGTTCGCCTTCCTTCTGTGGAACAGGTATGCTCGCAAACGTCGTCGGCTTCCCGGGCTTCATCGACACGCGACCAAAGTGAACTGTTCCCTCGAATCGTCGTTCGATGACGGGTTTGAGAAGGTCGCTGGATCCCATCGAAGTACCGCCCGTGGTAAGAAGCAAGTCCGCTTCTTGGAGCCCTTTGGCGATAGTTTGGACATGTGCGTCGACGCTAGTATATTGCGTCAGTCGTGGTGGTCTCCTTTAGTTGAAAATAAAATAAAAAGGCCTCACTCGTCGGGTACTATTCCGAGGTCCATGACCGTGTATCCCATTCCTTCGAGTGTTGCTTGCAACGAGGGGCGGTTGGTATCGTATATCCCTCCCCACCCGTCATTGGGAAGTGGATTTGGAGATTGCAGGTCCAAAATTTCGTTACCCGTACTCAGAAGGGCTACAACAGGTTTGCGCCGGACCTTGACCTATACGCATGTTGTCTCATCGTTCAGTGACGAGCAGACGAATAGAGTGCGACGCGACCGACCTCTTTTCGTCCTACAAACGTCAGTGTACCGATTTCGCCTCCCAAACTCGTGATCACGTCATCTTTCTGCAACACCAAATCTCCAGTGCGTACGTCTGAACCCGGGAGTCTCACGTTCTCTCCCGTGGGTACCTGCACGAGCGTCTTGACCCGACCCTCTTCTAGATCCCCGCCGTTGGCGTCTTTGACGATCAACAGGAGCTCGGTGTCTTCTACCATGATAACGGCATCTGTTCCAGCAGGGAGAGGCCCGCCTGTGTTGACGCGGAATATAGACCCATGTGGGACATCCTGAGCAGGCGCATGCGTTTTCCATGTCAACACATTGTAAGCTCCAGGAGGATCAGAAGCTGTCAGTATAGAGAGTCAAGCTAAACAATTATGGGCTGGGTTGCATGACCATCCTTACATCGGAGTGCGTAGCCATCTACGTTGGTGGTTTGCGAAGACGGCACATTCTGGGGGGCGTATACGTCTTCGGCGAGTACGTGTCCCGCGAGGGAAGAGGTGACCTAGTATGCAGCGCATTAGCGAGTATGACAACGTTTCTCTAGTGGTGATCACAGACTGGTAGCTCGAGAGACCCTAAAGGTTGGATCTCGGTCAAGATAAGTTGGAGCGCTGCTTCGAGACTGATCTGCGGGTATGGTGATCTGCGATGGCGACCTGGAGCTGCGGGCGCAAACTGCAACGCCTACTATGTGTGAGGTCTTGCGCACTTACCAGGCGCAGATGGATCATGGGAGAGTAGCGTCCTGGGCTGAGGGGCTTTATGTCCCTCATGGTGATGATGGTGGTGGTGATGGTGATGGTCAGGCGTATTCGAAGCCTGCGCCAGGGTGTGACTCGCTCCCAATGTGGCATGTACTTGCTTACCGCTGCCTCCCTTGATAAGATCGATCGCATGGGCAACAACGCCATTGGAGAGAAGCACTTCCATGTTTTCCCTCACAGCCTTGACACTTCCCGGGAGTGTTACGACGAGGGTGTTTTTGATCGTTCCTGCGATCGGTCTGGACAACGCCGCGAGCGGTGTGTGTTTCACCGACGCAGAAAGTAGGAGATGTACGATCCCCGACGCATGTCGTTCGATCAAAGGTGATATCGCCTACCAAAAAGAAAACCAATTTACTTATCCAAGGTGGAACAGAAAAATGGAAGCGGGCACAGTTACCTCGGGCGTTCTGTCTCTCACACCGAATCCAGTCCCACCGGTGGTGATGATCCAGTCTACCGCGCCGCGCGAAGACTGATCCTGGATGGTTCGACGGATTCGAACTTCGTCGTCTGGGAGAAGAGTGGTATATATTTCTTGGTAGCCGTGATGCTGGAGGATCTTTTGTATTTCGGGGCCAGATAGGTCCTGGGTCTTACCCGAAGATGCGCTGTCGCTAACTTGGTGTTGATGAGCCCCTTATACCTGACAGGAGAGCGGAAGCAACCATACCTGTGATGATCAGTACCTTGACAGGGTTCATGAGTGGTGATGAAGGATGTGCGGCCGTAAAGTTGTCCTGGTGTAGTAGTAGTTGTACGGCTACAGTGGTACCACTAATTCGACATGACCCGCATCAATTTCGAGACCACGCAGCGGGTTCTCACTGAGGCTCATCTAGATCACAAGCTCTTCTAGTCTGTACAAACCGACACCAAGACTAGCCTGCTGTTCAAGCTGCTTCTTCCGTTTCCTCCACTCTGTTGGACTCTCTTTAGATGCACCCGTCTTTTCCTTCAGCAACTGAGCCTTCACAAATGGATCCAGTACTCCACGAAGTGGCTCCAAGCTATCTATGAAAGCGGCCTCGGGCTCTATATAAGAGAGGATTCGACGCAGCGGATCGTGCGCGGGCTGGTACTGGAGAAGAGCAACGAACGATGCGTCGAGCAAGGCTTGAAGGAAAGTGATGACCTGATAACGGGTAAACGTTGCGATACGAAACGGGCGCGGCAGAAATACCTTGGAATATGGGGGAGAATCAGCCCTACTTGGCAGGATCTTCGCGTTCCCGGCCAGCGACTTGAGTAGAGCCTCCATCTCGTGTCCAGTCCCTCCCTGTATCCAAATCTCCAGTATCTCTAGGATCATGACCAAATCTTGAGCGTCCGGTAGGTATTTCCGGATAGCTAGACGCATCGGGGCCGCTGAGAATGGATACGACACGCAAGCGAAAATATAGGACCAAAGAGGGGGTACATAACCCTCTGATCCATCAATGTCCATTGCGTTTTCGCTCCTGCGTTGTCTGTCAATAAGGAATTTGGCCGAAGCCATCAGTTCGTCCTCGGAGACGTCCACAACTGTCGTCAGAGCAAATATCACATTTTCCTGAATGACTCGTAAGGCTTGAGAAATTCGAGAACACATACAACGGTAGAATTCTTACCCAATCACCTCGTTCGCGTAGCATTGTGATAAGGCGACCGTTGAGCATGATAGTGCTGACGACGGCATTTTCAAGAAGACAGCGTACTATACGGGGAGTATACGGATAATTGGTTGGTGGCTTTAGAGGCAAGACTATGTTGAATATTTTCTTGACAAACTCATGACCGAGAGCCGCCTCTTTTGACTATTCCTGCCATTAGTGACAAAATTGCATGAAAAGATGGAGTCCTTACATCATGTGAGTCAACCCACTTCAAGAAAGCTTGCTCCGCCTTTTGTGCATGTTTTTTCTTTAAAGAAGCTCGAATATCGGAAATTATCTTGGTTGATCCGTTGTCCTCTTCGGATTTTGATTTTTGACCATTTGATGCGTTGGGGATTAGCCACTCAGCTGTCAGAGCAGTTTTTCTGAGTGCAGCGGCGAGTCTCGACTTGAGTCGTGCGTCCACGGGCACAATGTGTATTGAGAAACGCTTGTTTTTTTTCTCGTGCACTTGGGGCGACACGGTCAAAAGTACTTGTCCTTCGTTGGCGACAGTAAGGCTTAGACGTGGCGAAAGGAGTGCGGATGGTACGGGCATCGTTTGTGCCGCCAGGAGGATTCCATAGGATAGGTCCCATATTTGAAGAGATATATCCAGGGTGCTCTCCACTGTTGCAGCGAGGAGGACGAGAGAAGTGCCCAAGGATACGAGGGAGAGGCCTTTCTTTGTCGACGGCCTTTTGCTTTTGAGGACGCTAAAACGCTGGAGCTGAAGGTTTTCGGCAATGGGCGTCGAGTCGAGGGACGAATTCAGGGCTACGAGTTGGTATGTCGCCCATACTCCACGTGAGTCTGTAACACGATATACCAATGTGCCACACCGATGAGCATGGAAGACACACCGATAAAACTGAGAATACCAGAAGGACTACAAGTTAAGCCGAGTATACTTCCATCAGTGCCGTTGATTGAGCTTGTGATCGGAATTTCGCAGGTTCCGACTGGAACAATCTCTTCTCCTAAGAGCACAAGTCGTACGTGCAAGATCATACTGGTCTGACAGCAAGTGATGGAAACTCTGCTACATGAGTCCCTGTCATCCTGTATGAAGCTACACGATTTGCGAGGGAAGATGAAGGTCTCCAAGTGTTTGCGTTTCCCGGGCCAATCTAACTGGCTTTTTATATCCACCTGTGCGCTCGCAATGGAGAGACTTCCATTCTTTGAAACGAGTAACAGTGGTAATGTGTCATGACCTGTACCACATATTCGGACAGGCGGATCATCAACCTAGGACGGCGTCGGAGAAAGTCATTAGGTCTCGACGGTAGGAAGAGCGTACGACAACAACAATCTTCTCGCTTGCTGCGACTCTTGGTCCGGAAAGGCTTTGACGTATCACCCAGATAGTACGCCCACGATTTGCTTCGGCGACGTCCGGGGCGAATCCTAGTGCTGTGTAGCTGATAACCGACCTGTTCCCGTCCTCCGTGACATACAGACTGAGGGCAGGTGTTGCGAAAACGACATGCTCGCCAACGGAAAAGGATGCTACAGCATGGAAGTTCTGGAGCTGCATTTGAGTGGCATCAGACTTGGTCGCAAAGCTGGGAAGAAATGACTTTTACTGACGTCCCAGACGTGAATCCCGTCTCTTTGTGCGGTCACTGTGGCATAACCGGGAAAGTCGGGATTGTAAGTGGAGTATATGGCCTCATACCCGTCTGGCTTTTTGGAGAGAAAACTGCCAAGATACAGCTGAAATGGTTCGCCGATGGTCGAGCTCGTCGAGGTTGGCGCGGCTGCCATCAATGATCAGACCCTCGGGCGTGGGAGTTATCGATTGCTTGGTTCATTATAGTAAGCAGCTGGCGGGCAGCGGAACTTACCTACACGTCACTACAACCACCACCGTCCTCAACATCGAGCTCGGGTGCACAAGATGGCTGAACCAACAGCAAGACAAGGTGCACAGCCAACTCCCCAGGAGGAGAATAGCCCTTTCCGCAGGGCCTTGGGCGCTGTCCAGGTATGACATCTCTACGTTTGCTTCCAGCTCAGCGCTCAATGCCGTGGTATAGCAAGTACTCCTGATATGGGCCTTTTCACAACTAGGTGAGTGCAAGAGAACGCGGGCTCTGATTAACAATTGAATTTTATGCAGCGATGAAGTTCTTTGCCCCTACGAAGCCTCAGCCAACACTGGTTCCTTCTACCGGAGGCGAAGCACCCCCTTCAGTCGGTCAAGTGAACCCTTTCCTTCTTCCACCACAGCAGGCCCACCTTGCGTGGGCACTTGGCCAGCCGCTCTCCATGTATGTATACTTTTCGACATCACCCAACGGCGACGTATTTTCGCGTCAATGGACCTCTGGATGGAGAGAAGACCAGGATAAAAACCTACCCTCTTTCGTATGGTCAAACATTACGTTTGGAGATTGGAACGACCATAGAACCGAATCCTTTGACATTACCCTACCCGAGGTATATAACCACAGTTGTCTTGTGTATACAGAGTCTCACTTGAATCAGGCCGTTCAACGAAACGCGTCTCTCTGGGCAGATGTGTTCCTTACGAAAGAGGGAGCAAGTCCAGACCCATCGGATTCGTCGTTTGACCCCCAGTCCGTGCACCACATTCGTAAACGTCGGTTGATTTATGCGAATGTTCCTATAATGGTGATCTCACCTAGTTTGTGACGCAGCATTGACTAGGTATCTACCGAAGGCCAAGATGCGCAAGCAGAAAAACCTTCTGAGTAATTCCGATGATATACAGGAGGAGGAAGAGGTATTTCCTGGGATTGTTACCTGATCCATTCTAATTCCACTCTATAAGGTCATCGAGGAAGACGTGGTTGTTTCACATTGGTATAGGGTGCGCCACCGCCACTGACTGACTAGCCAACCAGGGGACTAATAGCAGTGCAGAACTTGACTTTAGCTCTCATCTCCGATGGGACCGCCCTCACGTTTGACAAATTACCTCCGGTCATTTCCGAATGTGAGTATTCGTTATTGCAAGCCAGGCAATACTTATACCGCAGCAGATATCCACCTGGTTCCTGGGGCGAGGGATACCACCGGATCGAAAGGGTTTTACAAACCAATTATCTTCCCAAATGATTTCTGGTTGTTGCGGTCCCACCTTACGGAAATTAATACCACAACCCCTAGCGTTCCATTGCAAATAACGTTCCAGCCAATGTCGTACTTTAAATTTCAACTCTTCGCGTCGATGACACATGGAGTCGATGAAGCGATAAAGAAACAGGGCGGTGGCACTGGCGCAGAGCTAGATGAAGTGAAGAGGATGTTGCTCGAGACTAATCCATGGTTCCTCGCCCTAACCGGACTTGTTAGTATCTTGCACACGGTGTGAGTTCGGCCGGGATCGGTGTCCGCTAGCCTAACTAACCGGTGCAGATTTGAGATGCTCGCATTCAAGTCCGATGTATCACACTGGCGTCAACGAAAGGAGCTCGTGGGGGTGTCTGTCAGGTAAGCCTGCGGGACATCGTATTACCCTCACTCTGATTGTATTTTTCGACCCCGCAGAACGGTACGCTCATCGCTTGCAGTCAATGGACTCACGCTCGTGCCACGTATCTGATATATTTCCAGATCATAACCAACGTGTTTGTCCAGACTGTGATTCTCCTGTACCTCATCGACAATAACACAGACACGAGTTGGATGATTCTTCTCGGCTCTGGAATGGGTGTTGTCATCGAAGCCTGGAAGGCAAGTCACAATATGCGAGCGATTATTGCACTTGTGTTGACGCCACGAATTAGATCACAAAAGCGGTTGATATTAGCATCGTGCCTTCGCCTGCTGGATCGATGTTCCCCTATATGCTGAGTATTAAAGGTATGACCTCTCACGTTTTTGGTGTTTCGCGTGCTACAAATAACATAATCAGATAAGCACGTTCTCAGCGAGGATGAGAAGAGGACACAGGAGTAAGTCGGCTGGAGATGTTGAGGGAATACCTGACGCTGACTGGGGATTTTTCAGATACGACAAACTTGCATTCCGATATGTATCCTATGTGGCCATCCCGCTGCTCGCAGCATATAGTGTCTACTCGCTTGTGTATGAGACACACAGGGGCTGGTACAGCTATACTATTTCGACGCTAACCTCTTTCGTATACATGTTCGGATTTGTGAGTATATTGGGCCACCCCGTCCACGTTGACAAGGGTTTCCTCAGCCTGACAACGCTTGATTATGCCAGGCACAATTGATACCCCAGCTCATCATCAATTATAAACTGAAGGTCCGTCGTTACTATATCTGTCGATTATGGCTTCTTATTAGCGCACTCCTGCAGAGCGTTGCTCATATGCCTATGAAAGCGATGATTTATAAGACACTGTCAACGGTGGTAGACGACCTGTTTGCGTAAGGATCA
>JBBPRU010000176.1:0-13658 GCA_038093245.1 Boletus holoroseus
CGGAGATGTGGATCGAGACTGGCTATGAAGCTAGCTGGATCGATATCGGCCGCAACTCCGGGTGTAGTATTGTCGTTGGCTGTTGTAGGCTGAGTCTGTCTTGTCTGCTCCAACCTTTCCTGTTGGATGAGTTCCGCGCGGATTTCAGGGGGTAGGGCATCAAGGAATTCGGGGCTGATCTGAGAGTCGGCAGGTCGTTCTATTCTTGCGGCGCGTTGGTCGCGAACGTGTTGATTAATAACTTCTTCTCGGATATCATCTGGCAACGCCTCTAAGAATGTTGGGTCTATGCCCATGTCCGTGATGTCGACCTCGCTGCCGTGAATCATGACAGTTAACCTCTCTTGGACTTGGGAAGGCCCCGCCACCTCTGCTTGCGAAACAGTAACCACTGGTTCGGATGGAGGCACATCGCGCATCTCGACGTCACTGGTGACCGAGTCCGTGACAGGAGTTTGTTCTGCTTGCTCTTGAGCTGGAGCTGTGGAAGGCTCCGGTGAGGTCGTGACTGTATCGTCCTGTGGTTGCGCGTCTGCGCTTTCGGTGGCCTCAGCTTCTTTAGCTGCCGGTCGCTCGGCCTCACGCTGTTTAGCCTCCTCCTCCGCCTTCAGCTGTGCTTGTCGCCTTTGCTCTTCCTCTTTTGCCTTCGCTGCAATGGCAGCGGGTAGTAACGCAAGTACGATATGGTTGCCTAGCCGGTTTGCTCGTTCAGACACATGTTTGCCATTAACGGTTTTGGCCTCCTCAGTCCACCTTTGCACCGTGAAAAGAGGATCGAGGCCACGGGTGTCAGGAGGGTTTTCACTTTGCCGAGGAATACGTTCCACTCTGGGACCAGAGGGTCCACCCGCAAGCCTCTGCAAGTGGATCATGCCCTGCTCTATGCCGGCTAGCGCAGCCGGAGCAACATCAACACGAATTGTCTCGCGAGTACCACCGGGACGGTTCACGATATGCTGGAAGACTTGAACAGCATCTCCCCCTATGATATCTTCAATCGATTGGATGAGTTCAGTTTGAAGGTTATTCCCGCTTCCTCGTTGCTGCCGTCGGGAACCACGGGAGAGAGCTGTTGATATGCGATTACTGCCAACCGACGCGTCCAGAAGAAGAGGATGAACTGTCGCTTCACTCGGTGCGGATGGTGGGTTTCGAGTTCGGCCGAAAACCTGAACGTCATCGGCGCCTGAACGAGATGGTGTAAATTTTTACCTGAGATTCACGCAATTGACTTACCACCTCGTCGGCGAGATATGAATGGGTTTACTTCTCTCCCCTGGACTTCGATTCCGTCGACATCGAAAGGCTCCGAGTAGGTGAAAACGTCGTCGTTAGCACCTCCCACGGGGGCAACATCCCGAACATCAACAATACCGACATCGCCTCGGAATCTACCCAAATGTCAGTCATGTGTCATACGGTGCGCAGTCAATAGCCATACTCTTCCTCGTCAGACATGTCTGGCTCATCATCTTGCTCAGCATGAATCACATTGACGTGGTCTGTGTCGAAAATCAACATCAAGTAAAAATAAAGTCAATAGGATGGGCTGACCTCCCCCTTCGTCCTCGTCGCCTTCGTCACCGTTTTCGTCTTCTGCGTCCCCATCATCGCCTACATCCTTCAAAGTATTCTCGAGTCAAACCGCGTCCAGCAAATAACATAGATCAGACAAACCTGCCATATCATGTCCTCGTCAAGAACTTGGTCAGTGCCGTTGACGGCAGTAACACCGACTTCTCCATCTTCATCATTCTCGATCAAATCCGCTTCTTCGTAGTCTTCGTCTTCATCCCGCCACTCATCGCCATGAGATTCATCTTCATCCTCCCCATCCTCTTCTTCCGCGTCAACTTCATCGGAGTTAGAAGTCGCTTCGCTGTCGGTTTCGTCCCCATATTCCATGTCAACGTCCTCTTCCTCATCTTCGTCTCCCTCATCCATCTCGTCATCTTGTGTATAGTTTACATCTTCCATCTCCTGTTTCAAAACCATCAGCCTTCTTCATAATCGGCAGCTACCGTACTTACACCTCCAAACCTACATCGGAAGATATCAGGTAAGAAAATTCGTAGACGAAAATTCAATGGCAGAAACCCACATTCCAAGAGCTGAATGACGGTACAAATCAGGAGTCTCCTCGCGCTCGGCGTCTTCGGCGTCGATATCGTCCTCGTCCTCGTCCTCTGATATCGATCCGACACTCTGAGTCTTTTCCTCAGAGCCGTCCTTGGACTTCTCTGACGCTCGACTCATCTTAATTGCGACACGAGTTCTGAAGACATCCTCAATGTGGTTTCCCTTGACGGGAAAGCGTAAAAAACTTACAAATTCTCCAATGGTCGAAGAACAGATGCAACCAGGTTGCGAATATTTGGGAAGTTCAGATCGACTTCAGCAAGAGCGTTAGTCAAAGTCGCGACGAAATTCTTCTCCAGCATGATCTTCGCAACGTGTGTCGTGTTTTCTTCCACTGGCTTTCTGGACCCATTGTTACTGAAGCGCACAGTCAACAAGCGGTTGCACAAGTCTGTTAATGCGAGGAGGCGACCATATCTGCCACCCATGCTTTCGGAAGGCAGGGTCTCCTTGATAGCCCTGCTGATGGCATCAAGGGCAAACTTGCGGATCGAAACCAGGTCTGCAGGAACCTCCTTTGTCTCGGCGCCTGGCGAACAGTCGATGCAAAGAGCTACAAGGACCGACATAGCCCAAGTGCACAGATGCAGTCTGGCCTTGGCATCAGGCTGAGCGGCGATCGTACCATACGTGACAAGCTCGGAGAGGAAGAATTGAAGAACTGCTGTCCTGTACTTCCCGTCCTTTGACGGTGTCTGCTGGCGCTGTTTCTTGGGGTTATATGACAAAAATGCAAGTTTGCATGCGTCGTAGGAGAATAAGAGTTCGGAGAGACATTGCATCAGGAAGCAACAGTGAACGTAACGTTCCTGCTCGCTCGGATTGTCGGGGTGAACCATCGGCGTCTGGGGGCTTACATGCTCGGCGGGTGGTGCTGGAGCGGTCTGTTGCTTGTTTAATTGAGGCGCTGTATCCGTGGAAGTATCAACAGGTTTGTACGTCCTCATCAGCTCGCCTATAAGAAAGTGAACCACGGATTCCAATGCCTCGTTTGATGGGGAGCGGGGAACATCTGTCGGCGAATCGACCTGCATATCCATTGCTTTCAGACTTTCCTGGTTAGCGGGTGCAAAATCCTCTGCGACGTCGGGCTTAAGGCTGATGTGCTGGATCGCGGAGTAAGGTTGTTGCAGCTGACAGATCGACTGAACGACCTCGATGAAAGATTCGGAGTTTCGCATCGCAACTGCACTACAGTTGCGAACGAAGTTGGAGACATCGACGATTCTCGTACGAGGTTGAGAGAGGAAGCGTTTGATCTCCTGGCGCATAGTACCCTGTAAAGTGTGCAGGTCCTCCGCAACATGTCGGAGAATGATGGCGATATAGGAATAACTGCCAGCTCCCCCGTGAACCTTCAGGTGCTTAAAAACGAGGGAGATTCCGTCTCGTTTGACAAACTCGGACGCAACGTTGTGGTCGCGCGAAAGGACGACTAGAAGGCGCAAAGTTGCTAAGAACTCGTCACGAGGTAAGTTGGGCAGTGCGAGTAAACGGATGCAAAAATTGAAGACAATCGACCGCGCATCAGGGTACGGAGGACCAAGCTTGAGGTCTTGTGGAACGATGGGATCTCCCTCCTTCGGGAGAACGATAGGAACAGGCTGATCGCCAGTGTTAAGCAAAGCCTCCGTGACAAGGAGATGCGAGGCGAGCCATTTTGGCGTGCTGTGATCTGGTTCCATTGTACTTGAATTCGAGAGGAGTAACGCAAGAAGGCAATCCATGAGGTTGCCGCCAATGCTTGGTTCGAGCGTGGGGCATTCCGATAACACGAGCGCTAGCAGTCTGCATCTCGTTGCTAGGGGTTCTTCTTTCACATCCAATGCGCGAGGTGAGTATTCCTTAATGTCGTCGATCAAGGAGCGAATGGACAATTCCTGTAGATCCGGAGAGGGGCGCAAAAAAGCTTTGTGGACCTCGAATATCAACGATGGGTGTTCGTCAACAAGCAACAATGCCTGTCGAGTCAAGCCTGCCTTTAATGGCTCGCGGGTTGCATTCAATTCCTGACGTAACTCCTCCAAACTCTTTCCCTGTTCTGAAGAAACGGGCCCGACTGAGGTTTCAGGTGGAGCGGATGATGCGACTTCTTCCGATTCCATCTCTTCGTCACGAGTGGTAGACTCGTCCGCATCTTCGCCAGCGGATTCAGCAGGTTGTTCAGGACCTCCCTCGAGTTCACCCTGTTGTACGTCGGACTCTGGTTCCGGGTCTGGGGGATGGGGGAATGGATGTGAAAGCAGTAGATCTGCAGCTGCGGTGACATTGTTGTGAGTGCGTGCTAATGCACGTTCGGCTGCGGAGTGAGGGAAACCCATGTCTGTTAACTGACGAATACGGTTCTCGTCGGGCCCAGCGTTCCGCATATGCAAGCCAGCAGCAATCCCAATGGCAGAACCTGCACCAGGAATGCCTTCTGCTGGAGGTTCGCCCTTGAGTTCCTCATTTTCTGCGGCGGTAAGTTCAAGGACAAGTTGGACGACAGATTTGACCAGCGTCAACGGCGCGGACCGGAGCCACGATGATTCCCAGATTCTTTGAAGAACTGGAGCACTTGCAAGACGAAGTCGAACGAGGAAGTGGTGAGGTTCGAAGTAGTCAGGATCCGTGTCTTTTTTGTCGCGAGTCATAACCAAGATAGTCTGCCCAGACTCGAAGAGAGCTTTGGAGGAAATAAGGGGGTAAAGAAGGTGGAGGGCAACCTTTAATCCTCCTTGCGCATGAACCAATTCCTGCACCATCGGTTCGGATCGTTCCTCCAGTCTCACATTCATGACGCTTTCGATAGAATCCAAAAACATCGAACATATGTCGAATATCGTCTCCACGCCCCCGGCCCGCTGGAACGAAAGAAGCAGGACCGTGTGCAGCGTATTTTGCATGGTACGTTCTAACAGGTTCATTAGAGCCGATCTCACAAACAGTCCATTGAAGTTGCCCACCGTCCACCAATAACACAGTCATCAAGCCGAGCATGACACTATAGTAATCAAGACGATATAGGTTGTCACCTGAAATCGCCAGTCAACGCTCACGTTAGACGACCACTGCCTAGATTTCTCACCAACAATCTCCGCTTTGAGGTGGTTAATCATAATGCTTGCAATCACATCGGAGGCACTCAGGATCTGCTTCTTTTGCACGGGATCAGGGTTTCTTCTGGCGTAGAACAATTTGACGATCGCTGTCGAACACCAGGTGAGAAGATACCAAACAGTTTTCAGGTGATGAACACGAACATTGGAAGAATGGCGCAAGTGCACTCGGAAGGCCGTGAGTGAGGTGTTTGAGTGCCTTGGCGTTCTTGTCTATGGGAGTTTCCTTCTTCAAGGGTAATACAGACGTTGGCGAGGACCTAGCACCCGAGGATTCAGCCGCAACACCATTGGCGACGACGCCAAAACTCGTTTGCTCAGGAAGGGAAACGGAAATATGACTGGGTGACCTCTCAAGAGGTGATCCATGCCCGCTGATCCCAAGTTCGATTCCCTTAGAAGCAATGTGGGCCTTAAACAGGATATTTTCCCAGATCGATGCACGATGCAAAGCACCCATGTCCATTACTACCTTGGGTGGATCCGACATCAGAGTCTGCAACAGGCCCACCGCGGATCGCCCATGGGCATAGCCAGTCGTGGAAAACACGTCCGCCATCAAAGTGACGCGGATGTGCAACGCTACGAGGTTTCGGAAGTGCTGATTGATTTTGGACAATTGATCGTCTGTCAC
Source organism: Boletus holoroseus (assembly GCA_038093245.1). Taxonomy (NCBI): domain Eukaryota; kingdom Fungi; phylum Basidiomycota; class Agaricomycetes; order Boletales; family Boletaceae; genus Boletus; species Boletus holoroseus. The sequence goes on from JBBPRU010000176.1 coordinate 5,872, forward strand.
CTCCAACATTGGGGCGAGCTTCGACTCCGGCGGGAGGTCTTTCCAGAACTCTTCCGTCTCCGCAAGCGAGGTACCGACGAGTTTCGAAAGGTAGAAGAGTGCCTCGTTCGGGCCAATCTCAGCCATGGTACGGATGACCTGAACGATCGAATCGGATGACACACTATTAGCATAGTCATACGGAAGGCAAGGTAGACCAGTGAGCCTCCCAATTCGATCCAACCCATCCGCATTGCGAATGAAATCCTTGCAGTGTTGGGGGTGTTGGAAAAGTCCTTCGAGGAACTAGTGCGAGCAGTTAGCACATTTGCATCCCAGCGCCAAAATAGTGCTCACCCTACATATCACGTCAATAAACATGACTACGTTGTTGTCATGGTCTCTCTGTGTAGTAAAATCTTCTTCAGATACCTCGCCATGGCTGTCGGTTGTCAACCCTGAGCCACTTTCTGACTCCAACCCCTCCGACTCAATGCCTTGCATAGGCGCCCCAGTTTCCTCGGAGGGTTGAACGGGTAAGAGTCCGTACCATTCTTTCTTGTCCTCTGGGATCGCAAATGCATTTCCCAAATCCTCTATCTTGCCGAAGACAGTTTTTACAGCATCAAACACCGGAGTCTTGAGAGAGGGGTGGTGACGAATGAGCTCGTCGATCGAGGTACCTATGAGAACTGCGTTCTCCTTGTCGCGGAGGACTTTGAGGTGTCGTTCGGATGTGAATATGGAAAATATGCCAGGAATGATGCTCGGGCGAGCTGAGAGCTGATCTTGGCCGGCTTGGTTGAGACACAGCGCTCCGATAGCATTCGGGATGGCTTGGATGACCTAAGTGGGAGATGTGTCAACAACAAACGAATAACCACGCAGAGAAGAGCCTACTTCAATTACCGGCTCCACTCCCGTTTCAATAGCTTTGTAGAAGACTTCGGGTAACCCTGTCTCCTGAATCGTGGGAAGAGATGTTGGCTCGTTATGAACAAACGTTGCCATGATATTCATCGCTTAGGACCTGTTACTTTCCGGCACTCAATCACAAGCAAATTAGACATACCAAGTGGAAGGACACTCGGTCCAAACAAGCCTCTATATTCGATAATCTTCTTGATGGACTGCAGCAACGTCGAATCAATCAACCCCCGGAGGCCTTCAGACGTTCCAGTTGACTGCATCATGCGGTGAATCGATCTCAGCGTATGCTTGAGAATAGCAGCGCGCGCAACGGGTAGTTCACCCCACGATCCAAAGATGTCACGAGAGCGGGTCTCGTCGCCATACATTGTAACGTCGAAATCAATCTCGTGCTAAAATAATGGTAACATAAGATCTGTGGGACTTAGATACAGGAACTGTGTTCATACCTGAATCCTTTCGACAAGGACCTCAACACCCCTCGCATTTGAAAATAACTGAAATGCGTTGGCGTATCCATAAAGGACATTGTCTACCAGTTGCATCGCCTTGGACACCATTTGAAGTCTCTGAGCGAGCTTGTTCTCGATTATTTGCACGAGTAATGGGACCAGACCAGCGCCAACAATCATATTGCCACCGCCTGCATGCTGTGCGAGGTACGTAACGAACCCCAAGAGTGCGTCAATGAAGGAATTCGGAAGTTTGGATTCGGGATTGTTGACATCCAGGATGGTCTTGCGAAGAAGGGACATTAAGATACCATGATTGACACCTGCGTTTATGGCTCCCAGAACCTCCTGAATGCGACCCCGGTATCTCGCAATTGAATCGAGGGCGGCGATGGCAGCTGTTTGCACGGAAGTAGAAATACCGCGATCGAGTTGTAAAAGCTCAGCGATATGGGTTGTAAGATCAGGTTCATAAAGAAAGAGCGATGATGCGGCTTGATTCTCGCTATGAGTATGGCCATAAATGGCGATAGCCAAGAGTCGGACGACGAGAAGTTTCTCCCGAATGACTTCATTTCCAGTCACCAGCGCCTTTGCAACGCGCATACGGCAAAGCAACTCATATTTATCGTCACCAGAAAGAGGGTGCACTTCAAGGATGTCGGCTAGAATTCCCATGACGTCCTTCTTCTTCAGGGTTTCCTCGTCAACGTGAATGTTTATGGAACCGGGTGGGAGGGATAGCCTGCGAGGGGTTGCGGGGCGTTCGTCCCCACTTTCAGGTTTCTGTTCCTTCTCCTTATAGTCAGTTTTGTAGTACACGAAATTTACGTCTCGAGCTTCGCCAGGGAGGACGTCGACCTGGGGTACGCCACTTGGACTAGCAAGATCCAGAAGGCTGATGCCGTGCTCACGCAGATTGGGCCAACGCTTTGATAGGGAGAGTAGGCGCGGTGTAGAAATACTAAGCGCAGCTGAAACAGCTGGCTGGGCGGAGTACTGTTGGGCTGGGCGCAACAGAAGATTCAGTGCCAGGATCAAAACGTCCAAATCAGATGTCAAGAGCAAGCTCATCAACCGCTGCCAAGGTAAGAACACCATGAGCTACATGATAGTAGGTGGAGTAGAGTGCATACGTCATAGGAATTGAAGGTTTTGCGGTTGGTTGAGTTCTCGAGCAGCAGCCTCTCAAACCTGAGGATAGCAGAGATGGTCTGCTTGGTTGCTGGAGTGAATGCGTTAAGCTGGAGCTTATCGATATCATAGTCACGGATAGCTTCTTCAAGAATTGCGTCGAATTTGTCAAGGACTTTGATCCAACAATTGAGGTCAGATCGGGGCCATTTCCAAGATTCGATGTTGACAAGAACACTGGCGACGTCATCGTTTGGGGTGTTTGCGAGCTTTGATATGAGCTCTGCCACCTGAGGGTGCTGTGGGGAAGCGTAAGACGCATAAAACCATGGGACGGGTTTGGGGTAAGTCGTCACTTACAGGTTGGGCCGCCCTCTTGGATTTTTGAAAGATCTTCATCGTACCGCAGCGAATGCGGGTTGATCAAAGACGGCCGACAAGATTGAGACGATGGTCACTTGCAAGTCGGGTGAACGTGAAAAGAAGAAGACAAGGGAGGCGGCTGAGGTAGCGGGGGCGGGGAGGCGTCTCGTCGAGGGCGACGTAAAGGGTTCAATATATCAGGAAATATTTTCCCACAAGCACTCCAAGATTCCCACGGGTGAGCGAAGACTCTAAGTGTTGAACACCACACGTTCGACCCAGACACGGTTGGTAGACGACGATGGGGAACAAGAAGCGAAAGCAAGATGGTGATGGCGAGGAGGACCTTAATTATAGCGCATCCGACTCCGACGCGCAGCCCAAGCAAGCTACGAAGCCAAAGGTGCCTCCCGAGCCATGACCGCGACCCAAGCTGATTCTCCTACCTCCCGGTGCGCACAGCAGTCGCCCTCTAGCAAGAGCAAAGCATCCTCCAAACCGAAAACGGCGAAGAAGCCCAAGTTTGATTATTCTAGCGACAGAGTTCGTCTTCACATGATCTCCCTCTGTCTGCTGACCCCTATGTTGTCTGCAGTCATCGCCAGCCCGTGAAGAGGGCGAGCAATCAGCCATTAAAATACTCAAGAACGCTGAGGGTGAAAAGTATGTGGATCTAGGAAAGAAGAAACGCGCCGCCGTTCGTTCATTCAAAGGTCGGTCCTTTCTTGCGCGCGCGCGCCCAGTCCATTCATTGTCAATGGTGGCAGGCCAGGTATTTGTCGATATACGCGAGTTCTACGGGACGGCCGGCGATGAAAAGCCCGGGAAGAAAGGCATCTCACTTGCCATGGAACAATGGGAGACCCTTAAACAGAGCATCAGCACCATTGATTCGCTCTTCGTAGAACAAGGCAAGAAATAATCCACCCGAGCTAGTCATAATGCGCGGTTTTCAGCGTGTTGCACTCATGTCTTTTATTCAAGTTGTATCCGATATCTACCATCCTAATGCATCGTCCAAATTTTGGTTTTCTTAGCTATTCTCACCTTTGACCGCTAGCAGACCGCCGTCACGATATCGATAGCCCAGCAGCTGCTTGATATGCCCCCACTAAACCGCGCCTTCGAAGACCTCGCAACCATGCACAAAATTTCAGAGTGGATGCCTGCACATCCATTATAACCTCGAGAAACGTCATGCTTGAGTAACCCCTAGCATATCTCCTGCAACAACATGAGAGACGGACCCATGAGGAAGAATGATGGCTTACCACCAACAGCCGACCATGCGACGCAAAGATCCAAGCCAACCGTACGTGCTTAGACCACCTTTTTGTATCTGCCTACGATCATCACGCCACACTGCGGTCATGCAGTACTTGGCGGTGATCAAGAATATCCGAGCACTCGAGTGTGTAGTCGCGAGCGCATGATCCAAGCTCCTAAGTGTACAACCCATCTCAACCTGTATCCCAAACCACAAATGCGGGAGACTCAACTCCAACTCACCTTGTCAAATCGTTCAACTTCAGCACCATCAACACCCTTCTAGGGACTCTGCGGAGAACATCTAACACCGAGATGAGTAATCCCTCGCGGTTGATGACCGCGTCTCTAATCGCTTCCATCTCTTCTACCGTTTGAGGAAGCATGTCAATCATACTGGAAGCTCGCTTGAACGTGTTTTCGGAGGAGTCCTCTTCTTCCCACGTTCCTTCGAACGCTGCACGACCCGTAATTGCAGCCTCAAATACAGGGTACTGAAATTTTGTTAGCTTCGAGTTTACCGGCAGGATCAACCTCACGCACGAGATCAGGGGTGATGTTGCCGACCAGCTCTGCGTATTTGCGGCGGGCAGCTCGCGTTTCTGGGGATGCCTCCGCGATGAGAGATAACCAGAATTTACTGTAATTGACACGCAGTTCCGGATCGAGGTCAAAATACAGTCCGTGATCCAGGAGCACGATCTCGAAATTGTACGGCGAACGTGATTTGGGTGGGGCACGCCTAATCAACAAATTACCTGACAGTGAGAAGGTAAATCATAGTCGATTGGCGGGAATTTTGCGAGGACGGATTACCTGGATGCGGATCCTATAATAATATAAGTAACGCGTTATCCAACAAAGACTTGTCCCTCACAGCATGAAAATAGCCATTCAAAAACACCATTCGGCTGAACACTCTCATAAGTTCCAATGCTACCTTATTCCTATCAATCCCCTGTTCTGCCAAGTAGCCTAGATCGTCGACCCGTGCACCCTGGATGAACTCCATGATCAACACTCGTTTCGTGGCTGAAATTACTTCGGGGATGTAAAGTGAAGTAGAAACGTGGTCGAAATCAGCCATGGCACGCCGAGCATTCGATGCTTCGTGGACAAAATCCATTTCCTTCGGAAGGTTTTCGCGCATTTCCTCAGCGAGCCACGTGAACTCGAACTCGGGGAACCAAAATTTGATCCACCCTACGGACGTGGGCATCGTTCATATGTCATTATGGAATTGTGCAGAGGGAAAGGGATGAACATACCGAGTGTGACCTCGACCATCTCCATATCGATGTCACAAAACTCTGCAAGGTGTGGGTGCTGCAACTGTTTTTATCCATCCATCAATTTTGAGCCCGACACCTATCTCAAACGCCAACCCACTTTCACAGCGGTCTTCTTTCCCGACTCCTTATGCGTACCGACATGAACCTGGGCTAAACTTGCTACACCGATTGGAACAGGGTCAAAATCCTCGAAGAGTTCTTGGATGGGTTTTCCTATATCGGATAGGAAAAGCGCTTCAACATCTTGATAAGGCGTCGGCTCGCATCTGTCCTGTAAAGGCCGCATTGTCTTCGTCCATTCTTTCGGAAGAACCACTCTGTAACCTCACGGGGTAGCACCATACTCATCCAGACAATGATTGCGAACGTACAGCGAGGCCATGTGTTGTCCCAACTTTATAAAAACGCCTAAGACAGAATTCCAGTTGCGTGGGCTTCACTTTCTGTGGTGATGGAAATCATCCGCACCTCCGTTTGCAAGGAGTGCCTTCAGTACCCTCTTCGCACTACGCGTATGACACTCCGAATACGCGTGCTGCATTTCTCCCTCGGACAAGTAACCGTGCGCAAATGTGTACTTGTAGTCGATGGCCCCTGCGATTGCGGCACCTGAATGGATGGATATTCAACCAGAAAGTCGACGGCACGGTGAATCATTCATGTCTCCGGTCAGCGGCGTACCCAAAAACAACTTATATACATACGAGCTATCCGGGAACAACGCACGACGGCCGACAATGTGTGTCTGAATGGCTGGTAATTCTCATATGCGACGTACCCTGCACCTCCAAGTAACAGTGCTGTGACCGGGTAAAGGATCCATGGGTTTGCACTCGGTCGTTTAGCCGGGACTGCGGTGGCCCCGGTTGACAAGGGACGATACCTTGGCTTTGTGCGCGACAACCGTGAGGTGTGGATTACATTGGCGCGAAGGAAAACCTGGAAAGATTTGAAGACTACGGTGTGGTGACCACGGCGAGACATGGGTGACATTCACTGTGAATACTAGGAAATATGTACATTAGTGTACACAAATGCATATACTGTATTAGTGCTTCAAGTTCACAGGACCACAGTACAAAAACCCGTTCGAACGATGCATGGAGGTCCATATATACCGCAACTCTAAGTGGCAAAAGTGAACGAAACAACCTACCCGACTTGTTCTCAATCTTCAAACAATGGCTGGAATGCCTGAGAATCCGTCTTGAATACACGCAAGGCGAGGAGGAACAACCAGAACCAGCTTACCTTCCTGCCATCCTTGTCTCCGTCTTGTGTAGGCCCAAATTCGTCCTCGAACAGGTCCAAACTCTCTCCACCGTCTCCGCCCTCATCCGAGAAACCGACACCTGACTCCATGTTCTTTGCGATGTCAAATTCAACTTCCTCTCCCTCTCCCTCTAACATGGCCTCTAATTCCTCCCGATTCATATATTCTACACCAAGTCCCGACTCTCTAATCGCTTGTTCGTCTTGTTGGGAGAGCTGCGACATTGGAAAGAAGAGTGGAGTTTTGGCGCGTTGAGTCTGCGTGGGTCGCTCGCATGTCAAGGGGACTGGAGGTGGAACAATTTGCGACGACAGTGGATAGAAGGGGGGGTCGCCCGAGTGAGAAAAGATAGATTTTTCACCTCCCTTGGTGTCTCCATCGATGGTACCTGCTTCATCGCCGGCATCGCCTAAATCAAAGTGATCCACGGCGCCAAAATCTCCATTCTGCGATGCATGGAAAACAAGCGAGCGACTTCCCTGGGTTCGATTGGAACTAGGGATGAAAGACGGTGGTGGCATCATGTGTTCATCTTTTATCACTGTCGAGTTTTCCCTGCTTACACTCGTCGCCCCAATAACCTCCGTCCTTTGCACCGCCTTCATTGATCTCTTGACCTTCTCTACACGTGGCGTCTCGCTTCTTCCCCTGCCTGAACCTGTCGCATTCGAGGATTGTTGTGCCTCATTGTCTGGATGCGGTCTTTTTGGTCCACTTGGTTTGGGTGTAGATGAGCTCCGTGTGTTCGTGTTTGAGTTAGATGTCGTTCCTTGGAGTTGTGAAGTGGATATCACAAAAAGACCGTCAGATTCGTCGCCTTCGATGTCGATAAAAAGTGGCGCAGCCGGGTCTGTAAAACGGAGCTCCAGTGCTGAAGCCATGGATTCGGCAAACGCAATTGTGGCCTAATACGAACGCTCGAGTTAGCAATAAGGCACAACGCAAACAAGCAGTGAGACAGACGTTGAACTCTCGCAGATGGAAGGCGATGGTGATAGGTGGGTCGGCTATTTCATACACATCGAACTCGTCGGCACTGATGGTGAGCTCTGTGGCTAGCTGTGCTCTGCCTGGGAGCACATTACGGACACTAGTATG
>JBBPRU010000177.1:0-13513 GCA_038093245.1 Boletus holoroseus
CTGCAGTTCTTACAACTACACTATAGTTCTATACAGGTATGTATTCTTAGTTTTCTACACATACTATTGGAGGGTTTGTGCGAACATTTCCTAGTTTGAATGGTTATATAATAGAGACATGTTTCAAGCTCCGCCTGAAAAAAATTCTGATCGCAATCAGTTCATGTCCAAACTTTCTTGTTTACCAAGGGAGACAAAGCAACGAGACACAGAGGCACCTACCCAGGAGGCCATGTGCTCAACTGTCCAGTTGTTTTGATTTTTCTTTCTCCCATGTAAACCTTCAGTCTAGCTTGGTTGCTGGTGGCATTGAAGAGAAATATGACCTGACATGGAGACACCTACCCAGGAGGCCATGTGTCAAAGTGTTCGGAGATTTTTTCTTTTAATGTTGTCAGTTGTGCTGTCCTCAACATCAGTGGCATCTGTCAATGGTGGTGCCTGAGGCATCTGCTTCAGGCTGGGTTCAGGAGCTGAAGCTAGATGTGTGTGGAGTGACATCTGTCCTTCACACAGCTGAGGGAATACAACAAAGGAAGATGGAGGGGGCACTAAAGCACCTACCCAGGGGGCCATGTGTTTGGTTCTACCCTTCACTTCTCAATTTTTACATTTCACCTTTCTACTCTTTTCCTGTGAGCTGCATGACACATGTGTCCTTATAGGCAAGGAGATGATGATGGGAGGTTGAAATATCCAGTTCTGCCCATTGCCTCTAAAGTTGGAGCTGTGAGAGCTTCTTATGGCCCTGCTCTTCCAGGTTTCCAAGTTCTGGAAACTCCTGAGCCCAGAAGTCAGTTCCAATCAGTGGTGATGAATTCCGAAGGTATTCCGACATGTTCCCACGCTCTTCCGCAGGTTCCGAGATGGTCATGTCGGAACCACGTCCGGAGCTACTTCCCGAGTGTTGGTGCGCCCTTCTGGACTAAGTGATTCTGGAATTTGTGCCTGTCCAGAATGGGATTCCAGAAGTCAGTTCTGATCAGTGCTGATGCAATCCCAAAGGTATTGCGATATTTTCCCACACTCTTCTGTAGGTTCCGAGATGGTCATCTCGGAACTACTCCTGAGCTACTCCCGGAGTTTTCCCGCGCTGTGCTGCACTCGGAAACACCAGAATGAGTGTTTGTTACACGTAAACTCTTTACATACTACCTAATAATCCAATATTATACTTTCGTGACCAGACCCTCTGGTTCCGACTTCCGGAAGCAAGGGAGCTAAGTACGGAGTGGGTGTAACGAGCGACGAGCGTCGCCAGCGATGGCAAGCATAATGACGAGGAGGGTGGGGAACGCAGAGCGAGGTCCAAGGAGAGCAAAGGGTAGATAGGAGGCGGGTAAGTTGGCTCAGCTAGAACCGGGAAGTATCCCGATTTGGGTTGTCTGCATAGGACGGTGTACCAATCCTCGTAAGAGACGTTCAAGTCAATCCTTGTTATTTCACCAAAGTCGGTCCCCATGTGGGATGAGCGATCGATGATCCGAGTCGTCCAATGGGCACAATACTCCGTGTGCGATGGATTGTGCTGGGGTGCGCGCAACCTGGGTTGACACTGAGCTGGGCTGCCAGTAGTGGCATCGTCATTACGCGGCGAGTTGCGCTGTTTGCTACTGTGTCGTGCGCACGCTGTGGTGAGGTGCGTTGTTGCAGCATCCTGACTGAATTTGAGTTGACGGTGTCGTGGCAGTGCGAGGTGAGTGCGTGCACTCACAAGCGCATTCATGTGAGGGCGACGAACCGATGACTGGTCCCGTTTGAATGGGGGTGCTGAACTGAGTCGATGGTTTCTGGGCCGTGTGTTGTCAGCATATAGTCGACATATCGACAGTGTGAGAATGAAAGTGATTGGAACAAGAGGCCCAAGTGTTCTGCAGTTTGAATTGACATGGGAAGGAGAATGAACAGAGGGGGAAAAGTAGGAGAATCTGAGCATCCAAGCGTTCCACGGTTCGAATCGACAGGGATGAAAGGATGGGGAACAAGAGGCCCAAGCGTTCCGCGGTTTGAATCGGCATGGGAAAGAAATGAATGGACAGACAGAAAAAGGTTGAAGGGCCTGAGCATCCAGGCGTTCCACGGTTCGAGTCGACAAGGACGAACAGATGAAAGAAAAAGGTAGATATCATCCTCTGGGTCAGCTTTCAGCTCGGGAGGGTTGGTGAGGATGTTCCTGCGTTGCCATCACAGAACGGTGCCGTCGTCCACACCCGACGTGACCAAACGGTTGAGCGACTCAGGTGTGACCGTCTGTAGTGTCTCTCAGTCTCGCTTTGCCACATCCAGAACGAGACAACGAACCGTATCCGCATCGACCGTAAAAATGTACTCGTAAAACGTCGGATCGATCCCGATCACGTTCCACATCTGATGACAAATTTCGAGTTCCAGCGGGGGACATGGGCGCATCAAAATGTACGTGGTTGAGGTAGCGCATGAGCAGAATCTGGCTGTCTCGTTTGCCACGATTTCCAGGCTTGGACCGCTCTGTGGGCTTGCTGACTTTGACAACGACCATATAACTGCAACATACCAGTCAACACCTACAGTGCGCACCGATGAAAAATGCTCCACTCACGGAACAATGTGCCCCTCGAACTCGTACAACCCTGAGTACACCTTTCCATAATTAATATGTCTTGAGCCCTCGCCGATCGATCGGAACATCAAGGATTCCGGATCAACCTTTGGATCGGTACCCAATATATCCAACACAATCCTTGGCGTCGCCCGGTCGTTCCCGCTCCTGATGATGTTGCCATCACAAATGATGAAGAGCAACTTACGCTTGCCGTTGTAGTGGAGCGCCGCGAGCAAATCAATCGTTCTGCAAAGGGAGTCTTCACCTTCAGTGTGGCACGGGCAAACTTGTTGAGCATTTCAGGCGAGCGCTTGCCGGTCAACTGGAGTGCAGAAAGGATTAACATGAACATGAGCATCCCCTCAAGCCAGACACGCACGTAGAAGACTCACACTTGAGCACGATCGACGCACACAAGATCCCGTTGGAAACGAGTAGAATATAACTCTGCACCGTGCCCGGGGTGTCTTCCGAAAATCGACCTCGCCCAGGTAAAACATACTCTTGATGTAGTTCACGTTGTGCGCCGCCATCTGCGCGCAACGTGTTCCTAGTGGAAAAGTTGTCACGTTAGGAGCTGTCACAGCATAAAACATTGTAGAAATACTCGGTGGCGTTCCTTGTCGCTTGAATTGAAGCCACCAAGCCCAATAATCACCCTGATCCCTGTCTTGCTCCGTCACCCACCGATCGCGAGAACCATTGCCTCGCCTTCTCCACCTTGCGCTCAGCCCAAAACAGTCTTGCAACCGTACGTGTCACGATCGTATTGTCCTTGGACTTTTTCAGCGCATCCACAGATTGTGACTGCGCGGCGGCCTTCGATAACAATGGATTCAGTCCATAAAACCTCGTTGGAAGGATTCACCAGGCGTCGCTTTTCGAGGATGGCTCGTGCTTACTCTTTCCGTCCAGCTCCTCGAGTGAGCCCGCTAGCACCCAAAGAATGACTTCCCTGGGACATGCTTTCATCCCCGGGCCAGTTGCAAGGATGCGCGGACAGCGGGGTAGCTATTTTGTACTCGGTGAATCTGTCCTTGGATCATGTATAATTTTGCGAACCCGGGGAACCTGGATAGCGCGCTCGATACCGTCTCGAGGGCAATGTCGTAACGGGCTTGTTGTCGTTCAAACACAGCAGAGTTCATCCATATCTATTCAAGGTTGAGCCCGTGTCAAATTGAAAAATATACATGTTACTTACCCGCTCGGTATCGGCTATCGTCGTGCACGAATGAGTAACTCCTTTGCGACACCCAATTCACCGTTCTCTGCCTCTAGCTTGACAACAGCAAGCCAAATCTACTTACGGAGAATACACTCTTCGCTAGGGACAGGAAAATCTCTGAACGTGAAGGAGCTAGAATCATCGGCCTGGATATCCGTCCACAGCATCGCTTTTCCTGTACCGAAAACCTGTATATTTGAAAAGAGTCAAAAGACCGACCTGGACGTGATGGCGAGGTACTATGCAGTATAATCATTCGAGTTACACCGTGTTCGTTGCCTTCAATGGGTTTCAGTGTGCTGCTGGGCGAGGTCAATCTAGTCCGGCCGCAGCTCAACTTGGGATTCACACTGGTTGTCATTTTTTCGAATGGGACGACGACATGAACGAGATGATGATCGAGGAAGTAACGACCTGACATCAATCCTATTCACAACGAGAACTTGGCACTAAAACCAAACACGCATAACTGTTAGATCGCTCGGCATTGCTAGATACACGTCACGTCACATACCTGGCGGATAATCCAGCTCCTCATCTCTCAGATACCACGCGCCTATGGATGCAAATTTGCAGGACGTGAGCACATCACGTCGCGACATTCCAAACGACGCGCAAGATCACGTACGGTCTCCAGTCATGTACTTTTCATCGTACGTCGAACCGTCTCCAAGCCAATAAAACCTATTTCGGACGCCGTCAAGATATTCGTAATTATAATCCTCCCAGCGGGGATGCTCAAATGCGCGGACTGCGTGCAGGCACGAACCGGGCCACAACCCGACGACACGACCTTCTTCCCGACCCATTTTGTACCATGATCGGCATTTAGCACTATACACAGTCTAATTTTCATTAGCAAAGTTGTTATTCTGGTGTCAATGTGCCAACACCTACCCCAGGGAAATATGCCTGTACATATATCACTCGTCAGCGTCTGCGAACATGGTGGAGGATGATGATGTTACTTCGAGGTACTGATCAAAGTCTTTGACAGCTTCTCGTTTGACTTCGATGCTCTTCAGGCACTCACGCTGCATCTTGAGAAGGGCAGCGGCGGCGTACTCGACCTCACGTTCAATCATGATCAACAAAGAACCAGCGCCAATACCAGAATTGGGGCCTAGGCCATTGAACCAATTGGGGAATCCATCAGTACATATCGAGAGGTATGTCTCAGGGTGGGGATCATATCGTTGCTGCAACGTGAGGCCAGACCGACCGATGACTGGGAAAGGGAACTTGTAACTCGTATCATAGCCTTCGTGAGGTCAGTTCTTGTATGCGTTGTGACCCATGCAGCATCGAACCCACCAGTCGCACAAATAAGGATATCAAGGTCGTAGTGCTGCCCATCCGTTGTTTCGAGACCAGTGGGTGTGATGCATCGAATATCCTTCGCGATAAAGTCGACCTGGCACCTCTTTCAACAACGACCGTCTATGTACAGTGCTCAAAATACCCACGTTGTCTTCGCATAAGGCCTCTAAATACCCTGGACCAGGCGTCAGTCTGCGACACGCGACGGGAAAATTGGGTATGACTTGTGGGATAACTTGAATCAACGGCCACAAGAATAAAGTCTGTGTACACGCACTATGATCGGCTATCCAGGGTTTCTTCGCCAATCGCTGCTTCATGTGTGCCATAAATTCTTTGCGGTCGTCCACTTCTCGTTCGGGGTTCCGCAAGGTGTGACCGTACACGGACTATTGGGATTGGAAAGTGGCAAACTCAAAATAAACATACGAATACCCACATTGAGTTCAGTCTCCAAATGGTGACGAAAGTCCTTGTAAAACGTAGAATCACGAAACATCTCCTTGTCTTGCTCATCGAATGTATCTTATCGCGAGGTGAGTACGACACGTCATAGGCAAGTTTTCAGAACGTGCAATTTGGAGTACCAGGATCGCGGCCTGTCATGTCAGAAAGCTTCTCGGCAAAAAACGGGGGAACCAGCCAAGTCTTCCCCCGAACGAAATTGTACAGTTTTCCAACGCACGGCTGGAGTGCCGGGACCATTTGTATGGCCGACGAGCCCTAGAGCGAATCCATTGACGTCGGTAAACCTGACTGAAATGAAGGTGTGGTCCGACTCACGACGCCAATCACGCCCACCGTTTTATCCTTCCAATTTTTGACACCTTCCCTCCAATTCTCCGTATCCCAATCAGCTGAGTGCATCAAATTACCCCGGAAGTCTTTTAATCCTTCGATGTCCGGCCACGACCACCGGCTCAGGCTACCCGCACCGCAGAAAACAAAATCAGCCGTATCCTCGAACTCCTCATAAGATATTTTCTGGTCCATAGGCCCAAGCGGTCTACGGATTCTCAGGTGCCACTTTCCTTGCGCTTCGTCGTATCGCGCATGAACAAGTTCATGTTGCAGTTTGATATAAGGGGCGAGTCTGTATTTCTCAACCACACGCTCCAGATATGCACGAATCTCTGGACCAGGTGCGTAAAAGGACGACCACTCGGGCTAAGGTGCGTCAATACGAGTACCAACACGAATTCATTTACTCACGTTGACCTCGAACGTGAATTGGTACTGGGAACTTGCTATCAGAGACAGGGACATTCGCGAATAGAGCAGGAAAACATACTGTGTGGGAAGGTATATCGCAAGACAACCCCTGGACGGAAAGAGGGCATGAGCTTGACCCGCACTACTTGTGTCAGAGATAGATTCACGAACAGGGTACCTATTGGAGTACCACGTTCCTCCAATGCCAGCGTTTTTCTCATAGATCGTCAGATCGATATTCTTCACCCTCTGAGGAAATCTAAAGGACCAACGGTTTGCGTTTAGAAGATCAGTAACGTTAGAGTGGTATGAACATACCTGATACCTGCCGCAATACCGCTAAAACCAGCACCGATGACGACCACTTTCATGGGCCTATCTTCGTCGATTGAGAACTGTCCCAACGAATATGAGCGATGATACGTAGCGATGACCATGGTGAATCGGTCAGATTCGGAGCTGCTATGGAGGAGGTAGCGCCGCTGGGGTTAGCGACAGTGAGTAGTAAACAGACTAAGCAAGGGTATTCCCGTGAGTGTTGGCGGATGAGGTTCCCGGGCTATGATCTCAACGCGAGTCGGCCAATATGTAAAACGGAAAAACGTTTTGGCAGAACTATCACGAGGCTCTCAAGAGAACGTCGGCACCCTGACAGCAGGAAGGTCTAAAACGGTTGTGGGAACAATGCCCGGGCTGCTCATGTTACTCCAGACCTAGTCCGTCCCGATGAATTGGTGGTGAGTGCGCGGAGAGCTTAGCTGAACGGACGGATATATTGAGCTTTGCGTTCTTTGGAGTTCGGAGGGCAGTTGCTATCGTTAGAGCCAATATGATCCTAGTGCAACATGGAACGCACGATACAAGGATGTGCGTGGGATATTTCACAAGCTTCCACGCCCACCTTTGTCCCCTCATGGCTAGTTATATGGCTGATACCACTCACACCAAGGTGATCCAAGATCCCTTCAATACAGATAAATCTGCGTTGCGGACCACAACCGTTCTGTAGTCCAGCTGATACTAAGTGGGAAATCTGGAAACTAGGGTTGGACCGAAACATGACTGAGGCAGTCTGGAAGTGTCTCGATACTCCATTTAGAACGAAGTTCCACCGAATAATCATCGTAGTCTCCGGAAAGGAATCTATACATAGAAGCCCAGCCAATCATGGCGGCATTGTCTGAAACGGACGTTAATCTGTACAGTAAGGGTAAGCTAGCGCACGAAGCCGCTCACCTGTGCAAAGCTCGACTGGGGGATAAATGAGCGATATTTTGCGTTTAGGACTGTAGTCGTCCAGCGCGTCCCTCAATCTACGAGTCCGCGATTAATAACCTAACCTTGGAAGAGTAAACATATCAACCTAGCCCTCAAGAACGAGTTACTAGCCACACCACCGCTGGTCACGACGTGTTGTACCTCAATCCCCTCTCCCTGTAACACGGAATGGCATTGCACAAGCTTGTTGCAGAGTTGTCGCGCCACCCCGTCCTGGAACGCACGTCCGAGCACGCATCGATGCGCTTCGGTTAGCGGCACCTTTGACCTAAATATATGCCGCTCTACCGCGGAATGAAGACCACTAAACGAGAACGCAAGTTGGTTGGGCATGGGGACAGAAAACGGCCGTATCTCTGGGACACTTGGATCATCGATCTCTTGGCGGCAGAACTCTTCAAGTGCAGCAGCAGGCCCTCGCGTGCCCCACGGCATCTTCAGCATCCGGGCCACTTTGTCATATGTGCGACCGACGCTCTCGTCGACAGTATTGGCGAGGATACGGAAGGATGAGTTGGATGTCGCAAGCACGAGCAGGGTATGGCCACCTGATATCAACAATGTCAGGAATGGAAACCGAGGACTCTCCTCTAGAGGCGATGTGAGGAGTGGCGTGAGCGCATGAGCTTGCTAAGAAACATGCGGGCGCCATGAGAGGACAAATTCCAACATACATATCAATAAGGCCTGACCATATGATGTACGCCAACGAGCGGTTTGCCAAGCGCGGCAGCAAGCGTCTTGGCAGCATTTGAGCCAACACTGAGGCAACCTCCGATACCTATTTCTTAGACTGAGTTAGAACATGGATTTCGTTAGTCCGGGCTCACCAGGTCCTCTCGTGAAGGCAACGCCGTCAATGTGTTGCATCGACATGCCTGATTCTTTGAGCGCTTTCTGAACGGCAATAGGCTACATAAATGAATTCCTTGAACAAAACCAGACGCGTTGCACATCACTGTATGCTCACCATATTGCGTTGATGCCCTTCAATCGCAACCGTGGGGTGAATACCACCAAAATCCTCATGCCTGTGTCGAAGTTAGGCAACAATAGACATCTACAAGCCAGATAGACTTGCAAGTGGTGCTGTTTAATAACCACGTTGGAAAGAACGTGTCGTGAAGACGTTACGACGGCCGCACAAGTATCATCCGCGGAGCTTTCGATGGCGAGGACGGTGAAAGACCTGAATCTGTAAGAAACGCCTGCGATGAACTGAGCCCGGCATATTGACCTTAAAAACAGATCAAACCTCGACTTCGGAAGAGGCCTCGTAGATTTCTTGGGTTCGTTCCCGAAAACGGAGCGGAGGCGCAAGCCAGCGCGGCGAACCTGAACATGTAGTAGCAGAGTAAAACTTGATGTCGGGCATCACAGCCACCATTGCAAGTGCGCGGAATTTCTACGAGAATAGAAGTCTTGTACATGATCTACTGAAGGTCTGTTGAACCGGGAATATTGGTTGTCCCGTATCCCATACGACAACCGAGTACTTCACGACACGAAACAAACCTAGGTGAGCAAAAACTGAGCTTGCTGACCGAGTCCATCGACATGCTCAGGTACACCTCAAATCTGGCTCTTTAAATTCTTCACATCGCAAGGCTACCAGCCAAAGTGATTCCACTGTTGAATGAAACAGGCTTATCCACGCGGTGCCATGTACAATGCTTCCATGAGAGCGATAGAGAAGTAACTGCGACGGCTCATCAACGTGTGCTATCCACGCTTGTGCATTGCGCACCACTTGAGTGGCTTATTTCGCTGGCGAAAAGGAGGCGAACACAAGAGATCACGGGCAGGAAGAAGCACTCGGAAAGGGTTGCGGATACCTTGTGGGTCAAAGGGATTTGCATAGCTCAGATCCAAGTGACTTCCCGACCTGCGACTGTTGAACCAGCGAAAACGGGATGCCTCACATCCAGGCCCAGGCGCCCATCAGTGAGACTGCACGATTGGCTGCCACACGGGAATCATGCGGATGTATACTTACAGGAAGTTGTTTCTTTCGTTGACCAACTGAGCCTCGCTGCCATGGGCATGGCGTACTGGTCTCGGAACGTCCACCTTTCGCCCCTCTGAAGAAGGAAGCTACACAGTCAGCAAGAGAATGAAACCATGAAAAAAACGCGGTCGCCAACCTATTTCAAATGGTAATATTTGTGGTATGTAGATAATCGGCGTTAGAGGACCTCACCGCTGGTACCTGCAATGGGCTCAGTGCGAGACCCGTCGCTCTCATCCCAAACCAGACAGTTGCAGCGTGTGTTCTCTCAAACCCTGAGGCCTGAGGCCTGAACCTTGGATTTGATGGATTTCTGCTCAGGACAGCCTGATTCAGGGGCGGCTCTCCCGTCATGGATTAGCAGTTAATTTAAACATCGAGTCCGTCTGTCGGACCCAGCTGAGTTCTGGACTGTGTCGTGCAGACTCGAGCCACGTTCGATCGTACAGGTTCGATAGTTTGCTGGCCCATCACCACCCAGATCTGAGTACCAATGTGTCATTTGGGTCGGCGACTCGTCGGATATGGCCAAGTGCGTCTGAACGAATGTAAGCATCGCCGCCAAGTAAGAGAGTGTTGCGGTTGAGTTTTTTTTCGAGGGACTGCCCTACGGGGATAACCCAAGGCTGTTGATCGGACTCTGTCAAGTTGGATATGGCTATCGCCGCACTCCTTCCAATTGTAGCGCTTCGCGGGTTACTACCGCTTGATTATTGATTATAAGCAGATATGTTAAAAGGACAGTACTAGCCTCTCTTTCACTCTCTGTCTCACTCAATGACCTCGACAAAGTTTCACCCTCATACCCCGACCCCCGGCTCCACTTTTGCGAATCAGGATGCCCTCCCAAAGTTGCCCATTCCTCCTCTCGAGGACACTTGCAAGCGATATCTGACCGCCCTCCGTGGCTTGCAAGATGACGAGGAACATGCCGCTACCACCCGTGCCGTTCAGAGCTTCCTCGAAGGAGAAGGCCCCGCCCTCCAGGAGCGTCTCAAGCAGTGGGCTGCAGGGCGAGCAAGGTGTGCCCCTCTACATATTTATGTCTAGAAGTGGCACCAACGCTGCGGGTACTCTTCGGTTGCGCAGCTATATCGAGGACTTTTGGTGAGTGATGTCGACTCTTCTGATCCCTCTTACTCCGTCATGACAAATTCTCGGTGTGTCCGACGTAGGTACGAGAGCTACTTGTCGCACAGCGACCCCGTGGTCCTCGCTCTCAATCCCTTCTTCGTGCTTGAGTACGCCTCTCCTCCCTTGGGATCGTCTGTTGATTTTGATGTCACTTCCCAAGGAATAATCCCACCCCCGATCAAGGAGCTCAGCTGCCTCGTGCTGCTGGCCTCATTGTTTCTTCCCTCGGCTTCGTACACGATCTTCGTGCTGGATTACTCGACCCTGATGCTGTCCGTGGGCGTCCCCTCGACATGGACCAGTACACAAGACTTTTCGGGACCGCGCGGATCCCAACACAGGTGCGGATTTCCGTCGATCCATCACAGACGGATATTAACCGTGCGGGAATAGAGGGGATGCAAGATGGTCGTTAACGAAGCTGCTCACCACATCGTCGTTCTCAGACGAGGACAGTTTTGTATGTACACCCATGCTTTTCGTTGTCGTTAGATGTTTGAACAATCTGGTCCACTCAGACTGGTTCGACGTCCTGGATGACGAGAATCGGCCCCTGTTGACCGAACGCGAGGTACTTCGGAACCTTCAGGCCATCGTGCAGGATGCGGATAAGACCCCTATAACGGAGGTTCGTTAACCATCACTTCATACTCCGTTTTTTTCGCCCATTTCGAATGTCATCCAGGTTGCCCGTACCTCCATCGGAGTGCTCACCACTGAAAACCGAAAGACTTGGTCTCGGTTGCGTCAAGCGCTTGCAGAAGACCGAAGGAATGCTAGTTGCTTGAGACTCATTGATGATGCGTTGTTCGTTGTCTGTCTTGACGATGCCGCACCCGCTCGTGAAGGACTCGAGAACCAGCGCAACAACTTGGGAAACGCGAATAGAGAAGACTTGGGGGCGCTCTGCTCCAATTTCTTGTGTGGAACGTACGATCTTCAGGAGGGAGTTCAAGTGGGAACATGTACCAACAGGTGGTACGACAAGGTTTGGATTCATGTACTGCTTTGGTGTGACGGACTAACTCACGATTGTGTGGGAATAGCTTCAGATCATCGTTTGCGCGGATGGTGCGGCCGGAATTAACTTCGAGCATACTGGCGTCGATGGTCACACCGTTCTCAGGTACATGCTCAATTTGGGACCATTTTTTTCGTGCTCACGAAGTACCTCAATGTTATCAGATTTGCAGCCGATGTATTCACAGAGGGCCTCATGCTCCTGGCGCGCACCATCAACCCTTCAGCGCCTACACTCTTCCATGCTCCGCTCTCCCCTCATGCAAAGTCTTACAAACCTCCCAAGGTTAATCCAGGAAGACCCAATCACGCTTCCTCTACCAGCGGCGTCACTTCGGCCCTGGACAAGTATGATACAAGCCCCGCCAAACTTATTTGGACACTTACACCTCAGATCCACGTTGGAATTCGGTTCGCGGAGACGAGGCTAAGCGACTTGATCTGTCAGAACGATTGCCAAGCTTTGGAATTCAAGGGGTATGGCAAGAACTTTATCACTAGTCATGGATTTAGCCCGGATGCGTTCGTTCAAATGGCATTCCAGGCAGCCTACTTTGGTCTTTATGGTAAGTTAGGTCTGCATGAGTGTTGATGAGGATAGTCATTGATCTTACGGATATTAGGAAGGACCGAGTGTACTTACGAACCTGCGATGACGAAAGCGTTTTTGCATGGTCGTACTGAGGCAATCCGGACCGTCCAGCCGGATAGTGTAGAGTTCACAAAGGTCAGTTCCCCCGTTCCGTTCATTCGTGCTTCTTATTCGCTTGAAACGTTTTTGCAGACATTTTTCTCAGAGGCTTCCAACGAGCAAAAGATTGTGACCCTCCGCAAAGCATGCGATCGTCATGTGACTTTGACGAGAGAGTGTAGTCAAGGCCTTGGACAAGACAGGTGAGTCTGGGAGGGACAACACTAGACTGGCTATGCTTACACGCGAACTAGACATCTCTACGCGCTGCATTGCCTTTACCAACGCCAGCGAAGTGGGAACCTCGATCCCCTCCCGGATGACCCTGTTCCGAGCACCGCGACAATTGCTCAGGCAGCGGTGTTGCCATCCATCTTCGCGGACCCCGGTTGGAACTTGCTTAGCACCTCCATTTTGTCGACGTCAAACTGCGGAAACCCTGCGCTCCGGCTTTTCGGATTTGGCCCTGTTGCTGCGGATGGATACGGTATTGGTTACATCATCAGAGAGAATGGAATAAGCATGTGAGTATCGTCCCAGGCCTGTGCCTTATCTCGAAGTGACGCTCGGGTACCAGTGTGGCGTCGTCAAAGCATCTTCAGACAAGGCGGTACTTGGACACGTTGCAGAGCTATCTGTTGGAGGTCCAGCGCATCCTCGTCCAGCTCTACCTCTCAGCCAACGAGAGACCGGCGCCATTTGTTGATCATTCTGGTATTCTTCGTGACTCAAAGACGGGGCGACCAATCAATGGTCAAAGCGGTTCCGACGACGATGCGACCGATGGTTACGAGGACACGATGAGTCAGTCACGCCTTTGATTTCTAAGTTTATCAGCTGATCAGTGTGGGGTGCAGCTGGATATTCCTTTTTTGACAGCGGCGATATGGAGCTACTCGGAGGCCGCAAGAGGAATTCTTATGGGAATATAGGTATGTCTCGCTGTGCAAGATAAAGGCATGACTTGAACTGACTGCGAGTCCCAGGCAAGGTGCTTCCGCTGTCTGAATACACGCTGTGAAATATAGGAATGTAATGGGT
>JBBPRU010000178.1:0-13494 GCA_038093245.1 Boletus holoroseus
CGGAGACACGTCGGTGGCTGCGCCAGAACGCGGCATCGTACGACGAGCGGGAGCGGGTCTGTGCCGACATCGAGGCTGCTCTCGCCCGCTTCCCTGCCCTCCGACCCAAATCGGATGTGTACAGTCGGTCTCGGTCTCCATCTCACCCGTTCATTACTGATCGCCCCGCAGCCTACGACGATGGCCGCGCCCAGCTCCTCCTCTGTCTCCACGGTCTCCTCCCCATCTCCTTCAGGGGTGCCTCCTACAACATCCCCATCGCAATCTGGCTCATAAAGGACTACCCTCGCCACCCCCCGATCTCCTATGTCGTCCCCACCCAAGACATGCTCGTCCGTCCGAGCAAACACATCGATCTCAGCGGCCGATGCACCATCCAATACATCCACGATTGGCACAGAAAGCCCGAGGTCCGTCCCTCCCCTTCGTCCTATTCCAGCCCCCCACTTACCTCGTCCCAGCCCTGCAATATCGCCGCTCTGCTCCAAGCAATGCAAGATCATTTCTCCCGTGTCCCCCCTCTTTACGCCAAATCCAAGTCGTCTAGTCCCCGTCCAGCCCCACAACCCCTCCCTTCCCCTGCATCCACCCCCTCTCACCCACCCTCCTCCTCGGCTCCCCAGCCCTTGTCGTCTCCACAATCTCGCCGCGATGATCGCCCAGCATTGCCACCGAAACCCATTTCATCCCAGGCGCCTGTCCTGCCCCCACGCCCTATCGCTAGCCCAGCGACGCCTCCCCTTGGATATGCACAAGTATGCCCATTCTACTCTAAAACGCTCCCTCAATCATGATCGGACACACAGACTGAATTGTACAATCGGCCGCCGCCGCCTTTGCCCCAGCAACCTCATGCTGATATCCGTCCACCCCAATATCAGCAATCGGTACTTCCTCCGCTGGGCTTGTACACTAGCGACGGAAATACTGTGCGATCAACTATCGAACAGTCTAGAGAATCATCCTCTTCCACCAGTCCTAATTACCGCCCATCAATACTTCCGGACGCACTTCCAATCGTGCCCTCCCCAAATGCATCAAGTCCACCGGCCCATGTACCGCTCCCGGTTCCAGCCCCGGCTTTCACTCAATCCGCCCACCATGTACCTCAGCCTCCACCCCAAGCCCCTCCACCGGTTGTACCAACAATCCCGCGCCCGAACTTGCTCGATGATGAATCCCCTGTGTCACCGCCTCCTCCGGCTACGGCACCGCCACGCCCCCCGAATCCAGAACTGCTCCAACTGCATGCCCACGTTCATGACAAGATACGATCAGAGTTTTCTTCCCTGTCTCAGCTCATGCGCTTGGAAGCCGATCGGCTGCGTGCTCAGCAGGCGGATCTTCTTGCCGGCGAACCTGCTATCCGTGATGAGATGGCGCGACTCGAAGCTGTGAGAGACGTTTGCCGTAACGTCGCAGCAAGGCTACGGAGCACTGTTGGACAAGCAGATCGGAACTTGACCGACTTGCGCCGAAAAGGCGATCCAGAAGTAGATGAATTAGTCTGCTCGACGAGCATCGTCCACAACCAGCGAGTATCTGTTCCTGCAATCTGACCCTGTCCGGCCGCCGCTCACCGATGTGGACTTCTCCCATTCATGTTCAGGTTGATCAATTTGGTCGCGGAAGACAATGCGATCGAAGATACTATCTACCATTTGCATAGGGCGTTGAACACTGGGCGCATCGATCTAGAACGTTTTTTGAGGGTGAGGGTTATTCTTTTCATTGGTCACATGTTTCTCATATCTCATTCCGTCGGTCAGACGACGCGCGTGCTCGCAGAAGAGCAATTCATGAAAAGAGCGCTCATCGAGAAGATCCAGATGGGGGTTCCGATGGGAATGAGCTTGCCCTATACCTAGTCACATTCGGGGTAGCAACCCAACGTGACAAGATCCAGATGGCTAGACTGGATCTTATGGGGTGCTCGGCGACGTACTTTCCATATACGCCATGTTCTGGACCACGCTATTGAAGCTCGAGCTCTATCTGGGGTTGACCCTCGCAAGCTGTAGTGATGTGGGCGGCGCTGTGCTGCGGTTTGAAAGACTTCCTTGTGATCGATTGGTGTGGCTGCAATTGTTCCTGAGATAGTACGCCATACCGTCAGCAGAGACAGGCAGTGCCCCTGGTAATTGTTCCATGTCCGGATCCGGATCTCCAACAAGGTTCCGAGTGGCAAATGACCATACGGCGTACCGGTTCATCGAACCACTTTCATTACTTTTTCACTACCGGGAGAAGTTCACTATACTTGATAATGGTAAATATATATCAGTATTTCCAAGCGCGACAAATGACAAACTTGGCTATCCCAACCACAATGGGTCAAGGGGGTTTCTGTCCGACGCCGAATTCGCACCAAGTAGATCAGGCGACATGGCCTTCACCCTTTTCCGTCTCAGTTTGTACCCTCTTCCGATACTCTGGTCCCCTGCCCGCAGTTCCTACCCACCTCCACACGCGGTGTTCATCACCACCTTGTACTTCTTCCAGGTTGACCCTGACGTTCGCGTTACCCTCTACAACCCGTTCCACCTGGTCCCATAACCTTTTCCTGGCGGATATTGAATGTTGCTCTTGGAGAATGAGATCACGGAGTTGAAGAGAGGACAAATATGGGTGAGGTGCCGTCACCGGATCCGTATGGTGGGCAAGTTCTTGGTTACGCAACGTATCAAGGGCAATTTGGACTAGTTCCGCGATACGTTTGTTCTCTATCTGTCGCTTGGCGCGGGAGCGTCTGAGGGCATAGAGCATGCATGTACTGGCAAACAATACTGAATGGCGACGTCAGCAACTAAACAACGAGCATAATTGTACTACTATTACCGAAAACAGTCGCTCGCCATCGTAACCACACCTCTCGGAATTTCACAGTGAGCTTGCAATTCAGGGTTAAATTGGCAGTCTTGTGGGCGAGATAGCGATGTCCACTGAAGCAAATTTGGTGATGTGACAATCGGGATCAGATAATTTGTGATCGCGGACTCACGACATGTCCTCCCCAAATACAACGCTACCCCACTCAACAAGTTGTTGCATGGCTTCGATAAAGGTGTCGTCAAAGGTTTCCAGAAGGTGCGGCTGCCGAGCCAAATATATCATTTACCGCACATCGGAGACGACAACTCGACGTACCGCGGTTTTCTTTTTCATCGTCTCTCGCAAAACTTCCACCTCTAAACCCCATTTTCTAGCTTCACCTCCTTCACTATCGGATATCGTCAGGTGGCCTTCCTCACCGCCGGCACAGACTCTTCTCCCACGTTCCTGGCCAAGAAGGGCTTCGATCGCCTTCCCCAAGGCGCCAATATTCCTCTTTCGTTTCGGATCTTCAATACAATGAGGTGGGAACGCAACAGGGCCCAACCCGGGTAACCCATTGGCCACCTCAGAAATGAAGGTCCAGACTAAATCGACAGGAGCTGATGAAGCGGCCCCGAAAGGTGACAACAAAGCAAGAATGGGGTGCGGACGTAGTAAGTACCCACTATTGCACGTTACCGTGTGCTGACTGCACGATGCATATTCTGGGCAGGGTGTGCATGCTGATGGGTGTGGTAAGGGGATCAACGAAAGTAGTGGGCACGGTGTTCCATCTTTGGCAGTGATTGCATCAAAGAGCTCCGATGGTATATCCATAAAGGTCCGATTGGCTCGAATGCATGGTCCCATTGCAGAAATATGAGCCTGGAATTCCTGCAAAGCTCGACTGCTATTCGACCCCGTGTCGCAAAACCCAATGGGTGCAGATTGCCTCTTGTACTTGATGACAATGCTTGAAAGAACAACGAAGCAAATGGCATACAGGAATGTCAGTAGGTAAGACCTCGACTTTACGCGAGGCTCATGATGGTTAACGCTAGCACTCGGGATGTACTGAGAGGTCGGTGTCACCTGCTCGTTAAGCCCAGACTCTTTAAACCCGCTCTCCGGAACGCTCACTGGTGGCACTGCAGAGTCGAAGTCGCGATCCGCGACTCCTGAATCCACGTCTGGAATGCGAGATTGTGGTAGCTGTTCCGGTGCCAAAGGCGGACTAGACTGATGACTTTGGGGAACGAATATCGTTCTCTTTCCAAGCGGCGACCATGCGGGTGGCTGGCGTGGGATGTCCAATGGAAGTTGTGGCTCAAACTTGGACTGGGGTGGTGATCGCGGAGATGACTGGGGAAAAGGTGGTGCTTTGATTGGAGATGATGGAGGCGAGAGGTGCGGAGGTGCTGACATAGAATGGCGAGACTTCTTGTGAACAGTACTTCTGCGAGTCGTCCTGCGAACGGGGGATGGTCGGGTCGGCGACGAAGATTCAGCACCGGACTGGAAAATGTTGTTGTCTTCCCATCCACTATCCTCTGCCAACTACGGGTGGCGGGGTCGGTTCCGTGAGTTACATCACAGTAAAACCAAAGGACGTACTGATATTCGGCGTGTTTGAGGGTTATCCTGGAACTTGTGCGTCAGTGTCATTCAACGAGGAAGAAAACCGAACAACCCTCACCTCTTTCCTTCTCGTGGCTTTCCGAACCGGTTGTTCTTCCTCTTCTGGTTCGCTTTCTTCCACGAGAGTAGGTACATTAGCACGAGCTTTCGTGCTTGGGATCCTGCCCAGGTCTGGTTGAGCGGATGAACGATGGCGCTTGGGCTAAAGACGAGCGTCAGCACGGAAAGGGGGGTGGAATCATCATTAAACCTACCGGTTCTGGTCTTTGCGAAAGTTCGTCGTCCTCTGGGGCGCGGGAGAGTCTCCGTGAGGACCGCCTGGCTACCTGAACCAACCATGAGCCAAAACCATGAGGAACAGAAATTAGCCACCTTCGTATCTGCATTGAGTGGTCGACCAGTCAGGCCATCTGTAATGCCATCGTCACTGGCAAGACTATTCTCCTTCTTCAGCCTCTCTTTCCGAAGCTTTGCGACCTTTGGTCTGATTTCGTCAAGGAACAACTGGACGAGTTTCGCTTTGGTGTAGGGGGTGGGATATCGGATCTGGTGGTGGGTGAGGACTCCTAGTAGTTGAGAAACAGTCAAAGTGTTTGGATCGAAGTCATTGTCGAGATAGTCTCCCAGGCTGATGATTTGCGTTGCGGTTAAAGACCTCGACATCGTGGCCAACGTCGAAGAAGGTCCAAGAGCAGCACGTCGCACTGGTGCCCTTGTCACACCACGATCACGTGCCCAGACTATCCCATCCACTTATGTAATAACGCTGTCCGGAACTTGAAAGTTTATGCCCAAGCAGCCCGATCATACATCGGGCCGACCGTGATTATTGTTAGCAGTAAAGTAGAGCTGATCTGACCATCTCTTGCTGTTCCGTCCGAGACGTCGTGATGAGGTCGGGATAGCAGGCGAGGACGACAAATGTGTACATTTCGGACGATACAGAATAATATTACATAGTTCGCGAGCTCGTGGTCCAAGTACATTTCACGGTGCAAACTTTGGTCGGAATGGTCCCGACGGTCCGAACCAGTTTCCACGAATCTGACATATTGAATGTATTAGAGTCGGACCTGCCAAAAGTAATACTGGATTTTACCATCAGATTCCAGTATGCCCACGGAAATAGGTCCTGGAAAACGCGCCAACATCTCAGTCGTTCTTGTCTCAGCGGGGATCTACTGGTACGTACCTTCTTAAAATGATAGAAGAGTCTGGATACCGGCCTGTCAACACCATAATGAAGGGAACCAGAAATTAGAAGGCCGACCTTCGTCGCTTTGTCTGGTCACCGAGGAAACCGGAAAACGTCTCATTCGGCTCAAAACCATAATTGAACTCGGTCAGCATTAATTGACCGTATCCTGTAAGGAGCTGCAACAGAGGTCAGAATGATGACACACGACCCAGTCAGATGATGCAGACCGGACAGCTCGTATAGCCGTTATATCTGGCATTGCTAAGACTCCCCTTGTCCATCACAGAAAATAGATTCTCTGTGAGGATGGGAGCCTGTGACGTAATAGCTGCCGCTGTCCTGCTAGTCGGCAAGGAAGAACAATCCCCCGCAGCAAAGATGTTGCTGAATTCAGGCTTTACATGTTGAAGTGTCGCGGGATCGACTTCCACCCATCCTGCAGCGTCAGCAAGCGGTGAATTTTTGATAAAATCCAAGGGTCCCATAGGCGGCGTCGCGCGTAGGAATGAATATTCACGATCAACAGTCGTGCCATCAGCCTTTTTGAAGGTCGCCTTGCGGTTTGGCGCATCGACCGCAACGAGATCGTGCCCGAATTCACCGCCAATCCCCCTTTCAAGTCGTAGGGCGTCCAGCGCGTCCGAGTATTTCTTTACACTGAACATTGTTGGCAGTCCCGTCATAAATGTGATCTTGATGTCGTTGCCCCTGCCAGATCTTCTATACCGATCCCAAGCCATCTACATTATCTTCTGAGGAGCTGAAAGTTACTTTAGTAAGAAACATATCGCTCCTCGGAAACTTTGTAAAGTACCTCCAGGACACTTGATGACACCTGTCGGTTGCGTGAATATCCCGTGTTTCAGAGCATCAATGTTTTCCCAAGCCCTGTCACATGTATCAAACGAGTAAATAGATGATACACCAGAGGTAGGGTCGACGAGCGCCTCAGGCAAGCCTGAGATAGCGCCCCAGTTGATCTTCAAACCCGCGGTGATTACCAGCGCTTCATATGTTATCGAGCGACCTGCTGAAGTTGTCACAGACGAGGTCGTGGGAGAGAACGTGGCCACGCTTTCTCCGATATGTACGATATGAGGCGGGAATAGTTCAGCAAGGGGGCGTCTGAACTCGTGTTTGGGGCGGAGCCCTACGCCCACAAGGGTCCTTGAAATAATGAGAGACGGATTACTGCAGGAAAGGGAACAGGCTTACCAACCCGGCTAAGTCGAAAGAGGAAAGTAAAACGGTGAGGTGAGACAATGAAAGCAAGTCCGAGGCATCTTACTTGGTAATGGTGGAACCGGGCGTCATCGAGAACCACGATATCATCGTGGTTCAGAGGTTTACCTGCCGTCAAAAAACGGTTGTAGATTTAACTTGCTATGGTTAACCCTCCAGAACCTAGATATCTCTAATGGGATGTGCAACGAATGGATTGTGTGAAAGGGGCTTACCTCCACCAACGACGACGACCTTGAACTTGTCCTTGGTAGCTGTACTCGCAAATCGGACATGCCGAGCTGTGTGGCGCGAGAGACGTATGGATGTATGGCCAGTAAACATCTGTGGTTGTAAGAGCAGAAGAAACAAAGGCAAGATATATTATTTCTCCTCCCTCTGAATTTTTTGAACAAACTCGCGGTAACAATCGCAAGTCATCTGCGCACCCTTATCGGACATGTTGTGCGATTTTACCCACCGCTGTGAGACATGTCAACACGCCCATGTACCAATGAAACAGTTAGCTGAGACTCGGAGGACTGCTGCTCCAGACTTGTCGGGCAGAAAACCGGGTCGTCGTTTACTTTTATGGTAAGAGTCAGCATCAGGAAAATCCCTTGTTCCGAGGCAATTTATGGATCTTGCGCATGTGCTGCTCATACTAGTGGGGGCCGCTGTGGATCGTGAAGATATTCTGGTTCGAGGAGGATATATGAATTGAGCAGTGCGAACTAACCAAAGGTGTTGTGTTTGAGAGACAGATGAAACAAGTTTCGTTCTTGCACGATCTGTGTGATTGGCTAGACAATATTGTTACGAGAGCTCTCGGTTCTGATTGCGCGGTGACGCTATCCAAGCGAATGAATGTGTATATAGACTCATTGTTATCGTGTATACTCGTACCCCGAGGCTGGCCTGCGTACCTCGGTGTATTTTCTGTCTCGTAGCCAACCAACCGGAGCTGATATTATATAGACGGGTGTGGTTGACGACTGCAAGTCTATAGGCCGTTGAGAGCTGTGATTGGAGGACGTCGTCAAAATAAGAAGGAGTTATTTAAATGGGACAACATTCACGCTAGTCCGAGGAAACTAGCGAAATTTGTGGCTGTCGAGACTCGACGAAGTGTGAATTTCGGAATTCTCGAGTTTTTTTGTTTGCGAGGAAATCTAACAGTTGCACCCGCTTTCACATACTCTCACCTCGATCCATCTATCCAGCACTCACCATCGTTGACTCCACCTGAGAAGGGCGAGAGCGTGTATAGACTTCCTCGCAACGGAATTCCGAAATTGGACCTGGCATGCATGGCAACCGTATAATAAATGACATCCGTGCGACCTCGTTATTATTGCCTAGAGCCTCTAGAGACCCTTCTCGTTGTCCAAGCACCTGATTTCTGGAACAACACATCAGTGGAACGGTAAATACGGTTCGTCATATATTTGAATGGAAATGCCGTCAAACTCGTGATTTAAAACGTCTCCAGAGATGTTTGTAGGAACTCGCTTTCACTGATGGGCCCCCGGCCGCCCCATGAGCTTTGCTCTCTCTTAGCTCATTCGTTGCCGAGGCCATCATTATTAAGTCCTCTGACAGGCAGCCATGCCTCGAGGCCTCAACGGTGCTGACCTTGTTTTGATGGACTTGGGGCCCCGAGCGAACACCATCGGGAAGCATTAATGCTGCAGCAACTGTACATGTGTTCGATTTGATTTATAGTCTATGTAACGAGCAAGACAACCTTGTTGGTCTGGGTGAATTCTATTCGATCGATTCTCACCGGCGGGGACGACTCTTGAATCAGATTGGTTGATCTAGCAAAACAGCGGCGCTTTTGCCGGCCTGTCTAGCTTCTCTTGCCTCCACGCTTGCATGGACAACATAGAGTGGTACTGGTACAGCATGCTCAAACTTGAATCTGAATCTATGACCTTTCTACGAGTTCATGCAATGAATCACGGGTAAACTGCTAATATGTAATATATATCTATTTATAGAGTCGCTAAAGTTGTATGCACATGCGGTTATGTACACTTACTGCCAGCTGTGGGCACTTCACTTTAAGCAGCCACTACAACCATCGTTAACTGTCAGAAGCATCCCGTTGCACCGTACAATATACTCATCTGTCTAATCCTGACGCCTTAACGAACCGTTTGTTGGGACGAGAATGGCCACTCAACCGGGACAAGATGCCAAGTTCTTCCAACGTGGAAAGATCGAGGTAGCATCAGGTTAATTGGGGTGCTCTGGTCCTCATAGAACTGCTTTTTCCCAGGAATTTCGCGCCGAACTTCAAGCTGCAGAAGCAAAGGACAAGAAATTTCAGAAACGAAGAACAGTTCTCAAGAAGATCGTCGCAAACATAACTATGGGCAACGATAGTGCGTGAATCGATCAGTGCACGCCTATCATCTTCAAACGTATTCATTAATTAGTGTCACCACTCTTTCATGACGTTGTCCAGTGTATTGGTACCCCTCTGCTCGAGATAAAGAAGAGTAAGTACTGCAGTACCCCACGTTCGATTCTACAGAAAGGTTAATCATACTGCAGTGGTTTACCTGTTCCTGGTCAGCTACGGTCGATCCAAACCAGAACAAATACAGATCGTTATTCCGAGTTTTCTACAGGTATGCCTGCATATGCTTTTGTCGAACCCAGGCCCGCATTTCGTTTCTAGGACTGCAACGATCGCAATCCCCTCATCCGGGCGCTCGCCATTCGGACAATGGCGTACATACCCATTCCCATAGTAACGGAAGCGCTTAGTGAACAACTACGACATTGTATCAAGGACCGCGATCCTTATGTACGCAAGACGGCTGCAATCTGTGTCGCGAAACTCTACACTGCCGATCCCAGGAAAGCAGAACGGGCAGGGTTCGTTGAAATGCTCAGAGATATGATGCTCGATACCAATGCAACAGTTGTCGCAAACGCCGTAGCAGCACTCTCGGAAATTGGAGATCGCCAGGATGGTGTCATTTTCCGCCTGAACCTGCCCATAGCGAATAAACTAATCGCCGCGTTGGGTGAGAGTTCGGAGTAAGTCTGTTCGTACTGTATTATGGGTCCCGCTAATCCGGAATCAAGGTGGGGGCAGATATACATACTAGATTCTCTCCTACGTTACGTCCCGGAGCAACACGCTGACGCGGAAATGCTGGCAGAAAGGGTGATTATACAACTGCAACACGCGAACTCAGCTGTGGTTTTGACCACCATCAAAGTTCTCCTCTATCTCATGAATTACATGGAGAATCGAAGACTCATCGACCACATTTGCAAGAAGATGGGTCCCCCATTGGGTAACACGGTGGGCTCTTCCTAGGGTTATCAGGACTGATTGTTATTGTCCCATTAGTCACGCTACTGTCTTCCGGTCCAGAAGTTCAATACGTCGCACTTCGCAATATTTTGCTCATCATCCAACGGAGGCCTGCTGTCCTGAAAAATGACGTTAAAGTCTTCTTTTGCAAATATAACGATCCGATTTATGTTAAATTGGCAAAACTGGAAATTATGTACCGACTTGGACGTGAAGAGAATGCAAGAGAGGTATTAGCAGAGCTCGAAGAGTAGGTGTTTCATTTGTTCCCAGGGGTAAAATATGAAATCGCGGACTATAGGTACGCGTCAGAAGTAGACGTCGACTTTGTTCGCAAAGCTGTGCGGTCGATAGGCCGGTTGGCGATCAAGGTCGAGGCAGCAGCGGATATATGTATCCAATCCCTTCTTACTCTGATCGAGACTAAAGTCTCGTATGTCGTTCAAGAGGCCGTGATTGTGACCAGAGATGTTTTCAGGCGTTACCCGGGCAGATACGAAGGCATCATCCCGAAGCTCTGTGAGAACCTGGATGCTCTGGAGGAGCCTGAGGCCAAAGCAGCTATGGTGTGGATACTGGGGCAGTTTTCAGACCGGATCGAAAACGCTGATGAACTTCTGGATGACCTGGTGTACAAATTCCTGGAAGAGACCGTCGAGGTGCGTGGTTGGTTTCAATAACGCATTACTATGTTTAAGTGGTTTTAGGTTCAACTTGCGCTTCTGACTGCCGTAGTCAAACTCTTCATTTACAAATCCTCTTCGGAAACCGCAAAGGCGCTGGTTCACAAGGTGCTGAAGTGGGCCACCGAAGAAATAGACAACCCCGACCTGCGGGATCGGGGATTCATGTATTGGAGGATGCTTGCAATGAACCCGACAGTGGCTGGTGAAATTGTCCTCGCAGAGAAGCCTCCTATAACAACGGATTCAGACCGAATGGACCGCGGTGCACTTGATCAGTTGCTACTGCACACAGGTACACTTGGTAGCATCTATCACAAAAACCCGGAGGTCAGTACATGTGCATATATCGTTTACCGGTTGGTATTTGACGTATGGCGCAGACTTTTATTCGGAATGCGGCTGGAAGAGCATTGGTGGACAGCCCTGCACTTAATGCTAACTCCAGAACCGTTCTCGTCCCCCTCGCACGCCCCCAACTTCCAACCACCATTACTGTCGCTGGCCCTGGCCCTATTGAACCACGTGCCCGTAATCAACTTACTGATGCTTCTCTTGATGCGCCAAAATCAGAGCCATTGCAAAGGGCCGACCTGCTGGTAAACGATAACTCACCAACGACGGAGGATCTTGGGGATGAAGACGCGGAAGCTGGTGTTGATGACGATGACGACATCGGTAATAATCCGGTCGCGGATCCATACGCAAACTTGGATGGTGCATTTGAAGGGTATCTAGCAGACCAGCCTCAGCCCATGGTCGGGCGCCAGAGGGGTAACAATGACTTAGATGACCTATTGTTTTAATCAAATCTGCTCGACAGGATACACCAGTGGTCCTTCCTGTTTTACTAGAAGGGCCTGGACCTGTATGATAGTGTTCTCTTATCAATAGCTTTGAGTCTTGTTTGTGTGGTATGTAGGACACTGGTAGACTGCTGGTAACGAAGTGTGCAGAGGTTGAGCCAAGTCCAACGTGAGATAACACATGGAGTGAAGATGGGATATTGTTGGCCATATCTGATACTGCCAGTGGAAGGACGCCGCTTCAGTTAGTTCGACTGGCACCTTCACAAAGGAAATATTTCGAGTCGACAGGTAACGTCAGGGTCAGCTGAGCATTAGGTGGATTTTGTCTGCAACAGCTGCGAGGGCATTCTTGGGTCGTAGAGAATTGTAGTGCTAGAACTACAGATTGGGAGCAAGAACGCCGAATTTTGCAGAACCACCCACCTCGCCTAGACCATACATCCGACGATGGAAACTGATGCGAACAATCTTCGCATTCCGCGAAAGGTCATCGGGCAAACTACCGTCGGGGGTATGGGTCACCACGGACGGTGTACCAGCTTGTATGACCTGGATTGGGACATTATATGCCCGACTAAGCGCCAGGATCTCCGGCTCTCCACCCCATGCAGCAGTATCTCTGATAGCCAAGCAATATTGTTTAAATTGCCATGTATTCATGAGTCCGTTATTCTCGGTTGCCCCGACACCGTCTTCTCCGGAGATTGACGGTAGGAAGGGAAGGAAGTCATCGGGATGCTGAGAGAGATAACTAAAGGCCGCGACACGGAGTGTGGCATGATTTGATTCGTTAGGTGGCAGGATATTAAGGAGAGCGAGCTGGTCAGCAATCGCGGAGAACAGACAGTGGCCGTCCGGATTTATCTGTGGCGTGCAGACCTTGCATTTTGATCGGAGGGGAGACTAACGTAAGGTACTGACCTCGTGAATTTGCACACCGAGCCCATCGCACGTCCGTTTTATCGACGCTGCCTCCTGCTTTATCTCGCGATCAACTTGCGCATCCGTGTCAGGATTCGAAGGCGCCAAGTTCTGAGCTAATGTAGCCGCCTTTCGTGCCTACACGAGTCTTGGAGTGACTCCGCTTGTGTATCATTCCTGACCACTCACCTGCCTCGCAAGATGTCGCACCTTGGAATTCTGCTTCCTGGAACCAGATTCAATACTTTCCTCAACCTTGCTCACAGGAGTATCCTGTGGTTCTGTAACTGGTTCTTGTTTGGATTGTTTCTCCCTCGAGTCGAGCTCGGCAAGCAGATCATCCATCAACTCGTCATCAGGTAAGGACGATTCGGGAGGGTTGGTGTCTGTTGGCGTGGCTGATGTAGATTTCTTTGACTTGTTTCGCTTTGAGCTTGGCATTTTTCCGGGGGGAGCCTCTAGTTTTCAAGTTCTCCCCTTCCAATGGATATGGCTCGGAGCGAGGAGTCGTGTGGCTATGCAGTCTGGTAGTGCAAAGATTCGGCGCTTTCCCACCAACTCGTCGTGGAATCTACTGTATTAGAGATATAGTACAAGAACGCATGTAGCCTGGACAGGGTAAAACACTACCAAGATGGCTACGGGAATATTTGCTGTTTGTTGATATCTTGAACAGAAGACATTTGTCACGGACACAAAGCAGGAGTGATTGAACTTGTACAGCCACTGCCGATCAAGCTTGAACGCGAACATCGCTGTCCCTTTCGCCGTCAGTCCATCATAGGCTCACATACATCTCTTCAATATATGGACACCGCGCCAATAACATCGACCTGCACTGAAAGTGCATCCAAATTGGGCTCACTTTTGACC